>CM040241.1:140406048-140422641 GCA_022545495.1 Chrysanthemum lavandulifolium | reverse complement strand
GAGGAGGATAACTTTGTTGAGCATATAAGGAAAGTTGTTGATTGTCGGATGTGTAGGTGGAGCAATTTGAGCACGGAGAATCCTTTCCCGATCAACTTCCTTTCATGAGGCTTCAAGTAATCGTACAACAATCCATATGTAGAATGATGCATATTCTTCGCCGACGGAGAAAAATGACATACTTCTCCCATTCGTGACCAAGACTACTCGTGAACTTAGTATTCACCGCAATTCTTGGCATGATGATGTTGTGTTTATCCAAATCATTGATGATGTCTCGAAAACGATGATGATAGGACTCTAGTGTCTCTCCGTGTTTAATCATGAAGTGTTCATAAGCCAAGTAAATTTTGAATTCCAAATCCTCCAGATTGAGTACCGATCCTTCCATAAGAAGATCGAATATGATCCCACATTTTCGTGCGAGTCTTTTGAGCATCAACACTACGAAGATTTGGGTTTGGTAATCCTAAGAGGATATATTCCGCTGCAAGTTCATCGCTTCATAGTGGAGAAGTTCTTGAGCATTCAAGTGCGTAATGAGCAATGTTTGTTTGTTCATCTCTTGGTGGAATAGCGTGAGGATCTCCTGCACAATGACAAGAGGCATCTCAAATGGACCTTCCAAGATAACCTTCTTTAAGAACTTTCCATGTGGCTTCTTCAGATCACAAAACCTAAAGAACCTTATCACCCATTGATCGTAGTTTCCGGAGTGAGCATTGGAGGTCTATCAGTGATCCACTTCTTGAATTGATTGTTGGTCGCTTAAAGCTTCACACATCTTTGAAAACCAAGTGGGTTCCTTCATAGTGTTCCTTGATGGATGTTGATTGAAATCATTTGTGTAGGGTTGAACTTGAAGACTTAGCGGTGGTTGAACCATTTGTGGTGGGGGAATTGCACCAAGTTGTGGAGTATGTTGTTGATTAAATTGTTGTTGATAAATAGCTTGTTGTTGATTCTATTGTTGATGTTGTGGACTTAGTTGTTGTTGTCGTTGAGGATAAGTGTAAGGGAAATAGTTAGATTATGGTGGTTGAGACATGTTGAAAACTTGTGTTGGCAAAAATGGATCTTTGTAGTCGAATGAACCTTTGTTGATGAAGTGTCCATAGGCGAGAAAAGACAAGAACCAAGTAGCACTTATGCGTAAAATTAGGCGAGGATTTTCTTATGCGTAAGACTAGGCTTAGGCGTAAGAAAATCTTATGCGGGATTTCTACGCCGTAAGCTTATGCTTATGCGTAATTTTAGGTTTTTGCTCAAATGATCTTTTACACTATCACAAAGGCAAAAGATATCCAAAGTCGACGATTTTCAGACTTATCCAAGTAAGAAAACACGGAATAAACCACGAAAATGAAGATCAAACCAAGGAAGCACTTACGCGTAGTTTTAGGGTTTTACTACGCCGTAGAAATGCTCGTAACTTTGATTCTCATCCAAAAGTGTTTCTAAACCAGTTTTGTGTGATAAAATAGCTTCAATAACACCAAAATACACAAAAGTGTGAAACTTGATGAACCAAAGCATCTAAAATGCTTAAGCGTAGAAATACACCCACGCTCAAAAACTAGATGAAAAACAACTATCCAAGCATAAAGTTTCAAACTTTTGCCAAAACCAAGTATTTTAACACCTTAAAACGTTGAAAGTACAAGAATCTTGGATTCAAAAGTGTAAAAAATACGTTTTTGATCAAGCCAAAGGTGAGGTATACGCAAGTTAGGCGTGAGACTAAAACTCACTTCAAACAATACGTTCACTCAACTATTAGGCGATTGATACCACTGTTAGGTCACTAGTTTTACAAACACAAGCTTATAAGAAAGAGATGAGGTGATTAAACAAGTAAACAAACACACACACACGATAATAGTAATACGGTTTACGCAGAGAGTATGAATGAAAGAAAACTTGAACAACCAACCTCAAATGAGGGTTTACAAGAATATTTATAGAGGAAAGCTAGGCAACACTCCTAGTTTCCATCCTTTCCTTAATGGGCTTGGGCCTAAGCTCATGGGCCTTCTACATAAGCTTAAGGCTAATAATGGACATAAAGGCCATAATAAAGCTAACTATTACATAATAATTACTAACACTTGATTATGGTTTAGGAGTGATTCCAACAATCGTGCTTAATCGGTTATTCCGAGTTAACATTCGCAGAGATGATCGGTGACTAAACATGTTACTTGTATGTCATCATCTCTAATCTTGTTGGGTACATGTGTACATTATGGGTCGATTGGTTATATGTTAAATAACTAGAATGCATTTAGTGAAATGAAGATGTTGATATATTGTTCTCCCGAACAGACAACTGCTCAAACTCGAAGAGTAATGCGTACATCGGGGACGCACAACAGGATCATGTGATCGGGCTTAATCATTTATTCCGGGTTTGATAACCGCCAAGATGATCTGTGTTAACTTGTTACTTCGTTGTTATCGTCTTCTTCGGGTTCTTGAGCTTCATACAATTAGACCTGCTTGCTTCACTTCATCTTCCGGGGAAATGGTCGTAATTCAAAGATTGTCGATTTGGGGAAGCTACCAAGATTCACATTTGAAGGCTCATGTTCATACAATTTTCTTAGAAGCCTCGAATGCTTTGGTGGTGAAAGTTTAAGAGATGTTGATTTCTTTCTTCTACAACGTCTTTGAACGATATCCTTATCTCGGTCCTCATTTCATCATCCTCTCAAACTAAATTATCTCCTTTGTAAATATTTTATCAAAATCAAAATACAAGATTATAAAACCAACAAAAGAAAATATAAAAGTATAAGATTTTCAAAACCCATAAAAATTAGAAAATCTTGAAAAATTCCGAAATATTATTTCCTTTGTCATGTTTTCTTGTTTCGATAACATATACGGACTTAGAAATGTCATTTAATAATGACACGGGTCTTTAGATGAAGTTTGAAATGAAGTAACAAATTTTTTATAAATTATTAAAAAAAAAAAAAAAAAAAAAAAAAAAAAAGGATTGAGAAAAATGTTGGTTTATTGTCATTTCGTGCAATAACCCGCTTTAAAAGAAAGAACGAGCCATGCTTTATCTAATTTCAAACCTCATACTCGATTCTAAAACAAAAGTTTATACGGAACACGTGTCGCCAAAAGACAAATGTTTCCCTCCAAATATTTTCCTTCTAAAGATTCTTTTGAAAAATATTTGTTATCTAATGAAAACAAAATTGCTTTGAAAATAACTCGGACTCTATTTTTCAAATTCATCCGGACTTATCATTTGTCAAAATTCTAACACTCAATCAAAAACTTATGTCATTGATTGAGGGGAGAATGATTTCAATCAAATCAAAAGGTTATTTTTCAAACAATTGGCACGTAAACGAGCTAGGTCTACTTTTGGATAATCAAAAGAACAATATTTTTGCTCAATTGAATCCACACCAAGGCTAATGTTATGTTTTCACAAGATACTTAAGCATGTTTAAACAATGGAGTTTAAAGTTTCAAAATCGATCCTCATCGTTAAAAATTTTTCAAAAGCAAGTCACATTTCTCCTCAAAACCATTTAAAATAATTTAAATCAATAGAGATCACAAATCTCAAATGGTTTGAAAATTGTGATCTGGGAGAATTTGTGATTTAAATTGGATATAAACCGATAATTGATATTTGGTTTTAGAAATATAACAAGCTCTCCTCCCTATATCTCTCAAACGATTTCAATTTTTCTATGCACATGTTAAGGGGGAGCATTTATCTTAAACCAAAAAGGATTGAAACGTGATTGATTTGTCTCAAAGTGCAGGTTCCCTCTAATATGTGCAAAACTCTTTCAAAATCTCTATGCACATACTGAGGGGGAGCGAACTTAAGAAAACCACATCCTTCCCTAAATGTTTTATCCAAAGTATTTGAAATACTAAATTTGATCGGGAAGTGATGATGATCATTTTACAAAATGTTAATCAAAGATTGGATCTTTCATTCTCAATCTAAGGGTTCAAAAGTCCTCTTCCTCCATGTGCTAAAATAATTTTACTACTTGAAGAACATGTTGAGGGGAGCTTTTTCTAAATTATCAAAACAATTAAGGTACAAAATGCTTTGATTTTATATCGAGTACCTTGATTGATTTTCAAATGGTTTTCAATTGGTTTCAAAGGCGGAAGTACAATACCAAAAGACCCACCAATTTACTTTATGCATTGGAGTTATAAGGATGGTTAGGTTAGGTATTCGCTCACGATCCAGCCCAGAGCCAGGAGGATCTACCCAGGACAATCCACTAGATAGTGTAGAGTCCTTAGGTATATTGAAAAAGGAGAAAATGAGAACATGGGAAGAGTGCGGATCGAGATGAGCTAGTAATCGAATAAACCCAACAAGGTTCTAATAATGAAGTCTCAAGAAGCAATGAAGGGGTTGAAGAATGAAAAAGAAATGAATGAGAAAAGGGTGAAAAGAAATAGCCTCAAATAATTCAACCTTAGGCGTAAACCGGGTTCAATTCATATGTTACCGGTGGTTACTAAGGTAACGCCGGTATTGAAGACAAGACGTCATGGACCCAAAGGACGACCGCACTAAACTTCCCAAGCTACTCAAGTTCCTCTTAAAAGGACTTCTTTCATTCTCACGAGGAACCTACATAATCTATCGACCTTCTCCTAGAGATTGTTGATATTGAAGAAGGAGACCCTCTCCCTAGTCTCTGGCATAGGAAATCAAATGTGCACTTTTGAGTCTAGAGCCAAGAGATCATCAATAAATCTCATTAGGACACATTATTCTTGAAGAATTATTGTTTCACACAATGTGGAAAGTAAGAATATATTTTAAGAGTCCTACGCATCATCCTTGTGGTATTTCCAGAACATCCGAGTGATATGTAAAATATTCACGATGAAGATGGAAAGCCTTCTAGAGCCAACATCAAACAAGCTCTTGGTGGGTGCATGTGAGATCTATCCAATAGATCAAGCGTGTGACAATTTGGACAAGAACGATGGGCGATTCACTCATGAATCAATCTTGGTTCAGAAATGGATTGACGGATAGCTTTCAAAACCGGTCGTTGTGCTCAAAATTCTTTTCTCTAGCGCATCGATCGCAATGCATTATGATTTCAAAATTAAAAGGGTATTTATGATTGAAAATTGATTTTCTATAAAACTTAGTTGTATTGAAAATTTCTTTCTATTAAGAAATACGCGGTTATTTTTCAAATCATTTTCTTCAATCAATGAATCTCAATTTCTTTGGTTCACTCACTCCGCGTTGTCTTCTTTGAGACGTCCGGTTTGAGAACGGCCAGAGCAACCGCGAAACCCCATCAGCGATTCTTTGGAATTATACCGATCACATGCGTGACTTGTATCGATCAACGGGAACCGTGGTTCGGCAACCTATTCAACGAAGGTGATCAAAGACACTTTCGGCGCTTTATTGCTAATCGTTGTTTGCATAGGACACCGATGGTTGTAGCCGATCGTAATTGAGGAGTCAATCCATAACCGCCGCTCACACAACATATTCGGTTCTAAAGACATCATGATAAGTGCATATCTTCATCAACCGACTGATATTTTCAATCCATGCTTCCACATTACCGCTACAAATATCATGAATCAACAAAAGCTTCGCAACTCGATGAGAAAATATTATGATCCAAAATGTGAGCATGTCACCAAAAGTCACAACCTCACATAATGGCGATACAATAAAGGATGAGTCGAGATTTATTGTGGTCGATGATCTCAAAGTCGGCTCAAAACTCACTATCACGGGATCGATTAAAGACCTCCACTTGTAATAACCAAACATGGGAACATGAAGAGTCAAATACTACAGGCTACAGAGCAAAGAACTTAATTAAGAATCCAAGAACACCAAAATGTAATATCTGTTTGTTATTAATGTAATTGAGGTGACCTCCCTTAGGGGGAGATTGTTAGGATTTGGAAAATCCAGTAGTAAAAGAGTTGGTCACCTCAAGTATATGTATTCGTTAGAAAGCTCGTAGTCATAGTCATTTAGTGTTAGTAAGTAATTTGTTAAGTAACACCGTGGAGGACAGACGGGTCTTTACCCACTGTATGCCGGATCTACAACCCGTAGGAGGAGTGTCTTGTATGAACCTATAAATACCCTTTGCCTAGCAAGGCAAAGGGTTGGTGCTTTCATAATACATTTTTCTTTGTCTCACTAAAGTTCCCAACTCTCTTCCACTTTCTCTCTCTAAAACCTCATACCATTCGAACCATCTTGTGCTTGATTATGTGATTGTGAAAACCAATTTTGTACATCATGTATCATTGATTTTTTCCACTTCGCCATGACATGTTAGTAATGACAATTCACCCTTAACCATTGTTAGTAATGACAATTCACCCTTAACTCTAGTGGTGGAGATTTATGTATCCGCCAAGCTTATGATAGAATACATGCTATGACTATGGTTTGAGTGATCACCCCGAAATTGACACTTAGATTACTTGGGAGAATATGAGTGTTTTGTTCCCATTTTGTGAGGTTTTCGGCATTCTTTTATTCTAGCATAAGGGATTTTTTAACTTATATTTTCCAGGTAATGGGAGATATCTTTTTAGAAATTTATCTAATAAGGTCTACTTGAGGGCAAGTAGAGTTCAAGTGGGGGGATATTTGATAACATCAAATAGTCCTAATTGTTAAGTGTCAGTTTACCCTGATAATGCTAGTATTTTATATCATTTATATGGATTTACGCTTGTTTTCCTTTGTATTTCACTTTTAGGTAAAGTACGAGCATTGGAGCTAAAGAGACACGGATTTGGAGATTTTATAAGAGATTAATGATAGTATGCCCTTGTGATGAAGCTACGGTGTAACTTCACTCACATTACGCCATAGCTAATGCGTGACTCGGAAGGCCAACTCGAGAAGATTACGCAGAACTCCCACTAAGCATTACGCCGTAACCCATTAGGTCAACAGATGTTCCATGTCGCTATAAGCAACGCCGTAACTCCTTCCAACGACACGGCATAATCATGTCACTTGTAACTCAGATCAAGATACGGCGAACTCATCCCATGTGTTACGCCAGTAACCAACTATTACAAGAGCTTTATTATGGAAATATTAAGGTTACGGTGTAACTCTCAACTTAAGTTACGTCGTAACTAGATCTCGCCTATAAATACAAGCCCTAAATTCTGAATTTCACATCATTTACTCCACACCAAAAAGCAGAGAATGTGAGTAGGGGTCCAAAGGCAGATCTTTAAGAGTATACGGAGCCATCTCCATGCGAGAAATTTGTCCCTAACAATAAGCATTAGCGATTATCTTTTCTTTTAATTTCGATTCATGTATTTCAATATGTTAAACATTGAATTGATTGTTTCTTTTAATATGATCGGCTAACCTTTGGTGCTAGCCTAGTTATGATTCCTTAATTGTTGTGTTTACATTTACATTGCTTCAGATAATTGTTTCTATTGTATGCATGCATAGTTCGTTGGTAGCTACCCTTGTTTTGGTAGTTTTGAATGGCGGTAGTGTCTAGTTGCTTAGGAGAATTGACCAATGACCCTAAGTAGGTAGATCGAATGGGAAGGGTAAGAATTGACCAACCGACGACCCTTCTTCGCTTTGCTGGTGACCAAATGATCACATGCCGCTTGGATGAACTTAAGAAGTTAGGGATGAGTGTCAATGATGCTAGCGCCAAGCACTCATTGTTATGAATCTTGCGTGTAGTGGAACTTAATTACTTGGCTTAGGGACTAAAACAACTGGACTTTCAAGGGTAGTAGCTTGATCTTGGTGGAAACCTTTGCGATAGGTTAGACGAATCCACCAAATTATGTCCTAGCGACTAAAACCCCTACTTGAATCAATTGGAAGTAATTAGACGTGAACATAACATGATAGGATGAGTAACTAGGTTAGTACACTTTACCTTTATTGATCACAACCTCTGCCTTTATTTGCTTTCTTTCATTTCTTGTTTTATTAGTTATTTAATCGTTTCGATAATTAAACCCAGTGACAATTAGACTTAATTAAAATCCGCTCACATAGCTCTTGAGATGACCTTGGTTTACTGATTACTATACTACACACGACCGGGTACACTGCCTGTTAGTGCATAGGGTGGACCATAGGTAAACGAGACACTTATAAATATTAAAACCTGATCAGTTAAACTTGCATCAATAATCTTCTTGGAATCATCATTCGGCCTCGAATCATCATTCGGCCTCGTTTCATTGATAATCTTGTTGGAATCATCATTCGGCCTTGTTTCGTTGATAATCTTGTTGGAATCATCATTCGGCCTCGTTTCGTTGATAATCTTGTTGGAATCATCACTCGCCTCGAATCATCATTCAACCTCGCTTTGTTGATAATCTTGTTGGAATCATCATTCACCTCGAATCATCATTTGGCCTTGTTTCATTGATAATCTTGTGGAATCATTATCCGACCTCGTTTCGTTGGTAATCTTGTCCAACGAAAATCTTGAGATCTTAAGGAGTACCCTGAACCGTGATCCTTGTAGCTGACGCCTAATTTTTCATTTGTCTTTTGAATATACCTACTATCCTTACTACCCTTGATGAGTGTCTAAATACTCATCATTTTTGTACAAAATAAACTGCAAAATCATCTGAAAACACTCAGAAACACAT
Source organism: Chrysanthemum lavandulifolium (assembly GCA_022545495.1). Taxonomy (NCBI): domain Eukaryota; kingdom Viridiplantae; phylum Streptophyta; class Magnoliopsida; order Asterales; family Asteraceae; genus Chrysanthemum; species Chrysanthemum lavandulifolium. The sequence continues at coordinate 140,413,974 of CM040241.1, read as the reverse complement.
CAAAAATGATCAAAATATCACAAATCAGTGTTTTATGTGTTTTAAATGCAAAAATATCAAAATCGGATGAAAACGATCAAGTTTGCAAAATTGGCGCTTTAGTCCCCAAGTTTCAAAAGTTGTCAAAAGCAGTCCTCGGTATATCAAAATAAAGGAAAATGTCATTTAAGGTCCATGGGACTCAAAAGTTGTCAAAACAAACCCTTGAAATATAAAATTTGCAAAACTACAACTTTGGTCCCTCAAGTTTGAAAAATGTCAAAAATGGCCCCTGGAAAATGGCAAAATGGCAAGTTTGGTCCTTATACTTTTGAAGGTTGTCACTTGTGGTCCCTTGGAATAACTTTGCATAATTGGCAGAAGTAGCCCCTCAATTTTCAGAATTTACAACATTGGTCCCTATCATTTAAACCCTTTAAACCCCATTTGGACCCCTGCCTAATTTTGACCCCCCTGTCATAATGAGTTTTGAACCCTTTGGTTATTAATACTGCTGGTCAAATCCTTGGTCAAATATCCAACACCCGCCAAAAGTCCTCCCTCTCAACTGCCTTGCCGGCAACAAGCAATACCCCATCCCCCCTCCTCACCATCCACTCAAACTTGTTCCCCCACCTCAACTAACATCCAAGAGTGTATTTAATGCATCTCCCCCTCACTCAACCTCAATTGTCAAATGTCAAAATTGGCGCCAAAGCGATTTTAATGGACAAGATGAATCTAAAGCCATCCAATGGCGGGAAATGGTGGGATCAAATCGGAAAGAGATAGAAAGACTTTGGATATAAAGAGAAGGCAAGGAAGCAAGAAGAGTAGTAGAGTTTAGTTAAAAATTTTCCTTATGTCGTTTTATAATTAATGTATTAGTTTAATTTTAAAGTCGTAAGTTTTGTTTCCAAGTGTTAAACTCAAGTTATATTTGCGGATAATCAAGTTTTAATCATTAATTCCAAGGTTTATCTATTTTCATATCTTTTGCATAATCATTGAAAATTTCCATTTCAAAGTGTGACAAACAAGCTTTTCTTAGTTTATCTTTAGGCTTCAACAAGCTTATATGAGCCTATTATAACTTTTTGTAAGTCGCAATCAAGTTTCAATCAAGTTTGGATCTTTGGTCAACAAAAGTCAAACTGTGGCTAAAATGGAAATGGAAAGGAAATGGGTTATGCAGTTGATAGCTATGGGTTGAATTGGAATCCGGTGGGTTGGTTTAAATAGGTCATTGTTCCTTGGGAGTTGTTTCAAGCCATTGTGGCTTAGGACCACCTGTAAGTTATTTCCTAATTTCATAGCATAATCTGTTCTGGTGGTTTATAATAAGTTGTATCTGTTCAAAAAGTAGTAATTAGGTTAGTTAAACTTGGTTTGATCAATAATCTTATTTGATTCAGTCTCTAGTTCAGTTTTACTTTGCAATCAGTAGTATAAATGTGTGTTTGGCATTACTGTTTAATCTGTTGTAGAGGCTAGCTCATTGGTCTAATTCTGTTGGTTCATGTTTGTTAACTTCAAATATACTCAGTTGAGTCATTATCTTGTTCCTGCTACTTGTCAAAAGTCAAAATCTACTTCAACCATCTCAACAGGTTAATGTTGAGACTTTGTTATAACAAAATCTCATTTTGTGTTTAAATGTCATAGATAAAGGTTGCTTTAGTCCCATTTCAATCATTAACATCAATCTCAAGACTTAAAATCAAAGCAAAGCTCAACAAAGTCAACTTTTCATTTTTGGTTCAAAAGTCAAATTATGAAAACCTGTTTTGAAGCCAATGAAAGGATTTTTCTTAGATTCATTTTAAGCCTAATTCGGTGAAACTTGTTGATTTAAAACTACTCTTGGTCTATTTCATTATTAGCATTTTGCTTAATTTTGTGAAATTTTTATAAGGATAAAAGGGCTTGTCAAAATGGTTGCAAGTGCCACATGACATCGCATTGAACCCACAGAGTTTGTGCAGCTCTTGCAACTGCACCGAGCTCATTTGAGCTTGCCCAGCCTTAATTTGGTGCATAAGTAGTTGGCTAGGTCTAGTATAGAGTCCCATTTACTTTTTCCTTTTGACTTATTTTCAAGCTTATGCATAAGCTAAAGTTGGTACCTTTCAACGCTTTTTAGTACATAAGCTCAACATCAAATCGTGCTTGATTGCAATTACGTGGTATTAGATTGTTGATTCTCATTGCATTTTAGTTATTTTAGCTTATTATAGCTTCATTATCGTTTGGTGCCTTTGGTAGTAGTCTTATTTCAATAAGCCTTTGCACATCGGCCCATAATTCCACACATAAGCACTGTTTTCCATTTTTCTTATATTCCTAATATTATTTTAGACTTTTCCTAAATTTTCGATTTTTCCAAGCTTGTTCGCTATTTTTCTTAATTTAAATTAGTTTTAAGCATTTTAATTAGCTTTAAATACAAAAAATAAAGAAAAGGTTCAAAAAATAATTTTCATTTTTCTTAAGTTTAGATAAATATAAAAGCCAAAAAATATTTTTCTAGATTTTTCTTAGTTAAATTTGTATTTTAAATAATTTAATTAGTTTTAATAGTATTTAATTCCTAGAAAATCCAAAATAATCGGAAAAATACAAAATAGTTTTGAAAAGTCTATTTTGATATTTTAGATTTTTCTAAGTCTTAATTTTATTTTTCTAGCTCAATTTCCTATTTTCTTGTATTTTAGGTTAATATTTAATAGTTAAAATAGTTTTTAATTAATAATAATTAGATAATTAGTTATAAAATAATTTTCTTTTCTATAAATTTTCTTTTATTATTAGGATTGTAAAATGTCATTTTCATATTTTAGGACTTTTATTTCTAGATTTCACTTTTTATTTTGTACGTTTTACGTAATTTTTATTTAAACGTAAGTTTTAAGTTTTAAACGTTCATCAATTTTAAAATAGTGATAGCGTTTATTTAATATTTTTAATCTTTTTAATTTCCTTTAATTTGCATTTAAGCCGTTGTTATTTGTTGGCTTTTCCTAGTTATAATATTCACAACCTTTTTCCGCAAATCTCGCGATCACTATTCGTTTGATAATCCATTGCATAGCTCGTTGGGACATAACGACCGGGAAACACTATACTCCCGGATCTTCATTGAGTTCGTTCTGAGCCGTTTTAAGCTTGTTACGGTTCCGCCATTCACAAGTGGCGGTTTGTGTGATAAAGCTTGACTGTCGGAGTGCATCAAATTTTAGGCGCCACGGGAGCGGTCTTGATTATCTATCGCTTAGCGATTAGTTGTTTGAGCCTCACTCTTTGTTCATACCATCCATCCATCCATATATCTATATCCATATTTTTCTTATAAAAATTTTCAAAAACCCAAAAACATCTCAAAACCTAAAAAACACAAAAATATTTTTCTTTTGTTTCTCTATATATGTATAACCATAACAATAAAAAATAATCCCCTTTCCTCATTTTCATAATTCCTCTTCTTAACTACGAGATCCCTTAGAGTTATCTCTAGTGCATGCACACTCGTTCTTCTAGATCATTGAGTCCTTTGCGTGATCTAGCGAAATTCAAGAAGACGTTCTCGTGAGCGTCGCCCAAATAGTCGAACCCGAGATTCGTACTATTACAAGCAACAATATGGCGGATGAACGCACTATGGCGGAAATGCTCCAAGCACCCACCGAGGGTTATGGAGATGCCATCGTTTACCAAGAATCAATTCGATCACTTGAATGAAGACACATTTGATCCAACTTGTGTCTACAAATCAATTCCACGGGTTTGATCGTGAAGACCCGTATGCACACATCCGTTGGTTTAACAAGTTGACATCAACTATCAATTTCAAGGATGTTCCACAAAAGTCATCAAGTTGATGCTTTTCCCATTCTCTCTTGAGGACAAATTTGATTTGGTCGAAAAAGAACCCCCGATCTATCGAAACTTGGAGGATCTTGTTCAAAAGTTTGTGAATTACTTCTTTCCTCCATCAAAGGCGACTAATCTTAAAATGAAATTTCGGATTTCGTCAAAATTTCAATGAAAACTTTGAGAGGCATGGGAGAGATTCAAAGATCTCCTCGTGAAATGCCCCATCATGAATTCACGGAGCTTCAACAAGTCAATATCTTCTACAACGGGTTGAACAGTAACGATCAAGATTCCTTGAATGCAGCCGCAGTAGCAATATCTTGAATCGTAGACCTAAAGATGTGATTGAGATTTGCGAGCAAAATCAAAAGTTCCTATTTCGCAACAAAGTCAATACTCCTAACCCTCCTTCTTCTTCTTCATCCAAGAACTCTTCGAGTTAGCAGCTCCGATAGTTGCTCTAACGGATGCCATCCGTTGTATGATTAAGGATGTTAAGGAAATCAAAAGCGAAATTCATAAGCCTGAACCGGTCAAAGCCAGAGACAAGGTGTGTGAAACTTGGAGTGGTCCACACGCCATTATGATTGTCAAGCAACCGATTCTTCCTTTTACCAAGCTCCGTAGCTTCGGTGAAACCACAATCAATACCCACCACAGTGATCCTCATTACTGCACCTAGCGGTATGACACCACCGGTTTCCCTCCTGTGCAAAACCGGGCAATCAAAATCGCTTTGTTCCGAATCAAGGACAAAATTTCAATAACTCTCAAAATTTCAATCAAAACCGAACAATTTCAACCAACCTTATCGGGCTCCTAATCATCAAAGTTATCAACAACCTCCTCAAGCTCCCATGCCAAATGAATTCATGAAAATGACTGAGTCAAACATGCGCTCAATGCAAACTCGGATCAATAACATGAGAGTTGAGCTTAAAAGGAAATTGATACCACAATGTCTCGACAGACAAATGAGTTAAAGAACATGATGAGCGGTTTCATGAACATGAATATGAACAAAGCTTCATCATCTTCGGAGGACTCCCAAGCAATACAATTCCTAACCCCAATGCCGAGTTGAAAGCCGCCACCACTGTAGTGGTAAGACGCACAATGGACCTTCGACTCCTATGCCCCTCCTCCTGTGGCATTGAGTCAAGTTACCAAGGAGACAACGGACAAGGTGCATTATTCAAGCCCACGGCACAAGACACGTCCCACCTTCGGTAGTCCAGTTTTAAGTCCGAACCCAAGTTCAAGAAAATCTTGAGCTAGAAAACACTTCCATCCCGGCTCAAAAGTCTAGTCGACTTCCTTACCCATCAAGAATGAATGATGAGAAGCTCAAAGACAAAAACAAAGAGCAAATGGAAAATTTTTCCAAATCTTCAATGAGCTTCACTTTGATATAAGATTCGTTGATGCTCTCGCTCTAATGCCTAAATTTGCATCCACGCTTAAAGGCTTACTCACCAACAAAGATAAGCTATCCGAGATGGCAAAACCCTCTCAATGAGCAATGCTCGCCATTCTTAATAAGCTTCCCAAAAGCTTGAAGACCCGGCCGGTTTTTAATCCGTGTGATTTCTTGGGATGTTTCAATGTTCGCCTTGGCGATCTTGGCGCTAGCATTAACCTCATGCCACTCTCAAGTATGGAAGAAACGTCTTTTCACGAACTTTCATCCACTGTATGACACTCGAGCTAGCGGACCGCACTGTAACTCGTCCACTGGGATAGCCGAGGATGTCGTGATGAAAGTGGGAAAGTTTCACTTTCATGTTGACTTTGTTGTAGTAGACTTGATCGGATCCTAGAGTTCCCTTATCTTGGGAGAGCTTTGAGAAGCAGTCGTGCTCGATTGATGTGTTCTTTCAAGAGTTGACCATACGGGTTGACAACGAAGAGCTCACGTTAAATATCAACCAGAACTCCAAACCTCTGTACAAGCAGAATGTTGCAACAATTGATCAAAGATCTCGAAGATTCAATGCAACACTCTCAAACTTCACGGTTAAGAGGAGTTTTCAAAACGTCTTTGAGCTCAAAGCTTTGAAAATTACCCCTGGTTCAAACAAATGGTTTGAAAGTCGTACTGTGGAAGTCAAGAGTGTTCTTGATGATGACGATGATCTAGAATCGAGACTTCATCGGAAGTGGTGGAAGTCGCTAGCTCTAAGAGCACACCACTTTTCCCACCTCCGAATCGCTTGTCGCATCGAGATTGTTAACTCGTGGATGAAACCAAACTCTCTTACATTTCATCCGAATTGGATGATGATGTTTTTATCCAATGAGAGACATTCTTCCCATTGATGAATTGCTCAAAATGATCCATCATCTTCTAGTCTTATTCCTACTCTTCCATCCCTTCTCTCACCTCGATGTGGAAGATAACAACTTTGGAATGAAGTTGATGCATTTCTTAGTGATGAGTCAATTCCAACGGAATTGATAACACTTACCTTGATCCGAGGGAGACATCCTTTTCGGAAAGTCATTGATTGAAGAACCATTTCCCACCCTCCTTCCCGGACATCTTCTTGACAATCACCATCTAAGCTTCAAGTTTAAGCTTAAAGATGTCAAAACGGTGATTTGCTTCTCTCTGTTGAGGAATGGACTTGCATATTCATGTACGCCTTTATTCCATTCTTCACGAGATGGTGTGGTTGCTCTTTCCTTTCTCTTTCGGAATGAGGACACCATCTTTGACCCGGTATCATCCCTTATAGTTTCTACTATTAACAATACGAGGTTGTATCTCGTCGTGTGGAACTTTCGATGTTCATATGTTTATTAACATTGTGAACGAAAGTCCGATCGAGATTGGTTTTCCAACGTTACTTTCCCCATGAACAAATGAATACGGGTCGAGTCAAGCTAGCGACTCGAAATCAAAAAAAGAGCATATCATATGGGTTTTCACCCATATTTCGACTTCTTTCTATATTTCTACCACCTAAGTGTGGGGGTTGCCACATATTCCAAAAAAAAAAAAAAAAAAAAAAATCTTCTTTCTAAATAATGGCCGTAGTATTTCCCTTTTACGTTCTTTGTTTTCGCATAAACGCAGTACTTTGAATATTGAGGCAATATTCATTTCTAAGTATGGGGAATTTCACTAATTTTATCATATAATTATACCAATTCCCGCTTTTTGCCAAAATTTTTTGGAGTAAGTGTTCTACACTTACTCAATTGGTTATCGATCCGCCTTGTCTAAAAAACTAAAGGATTGGCTAATCCAGAGCAAACGGCTCTTGGTAAAGATTTATCAAATCCGCTTATATGGCTTGCAATTTGCCCAAAATTGTATGGTACTCAACTCACCATATCCTAAAAAGTGAAGAGTTGGCTAGCCCGCAAGGTTATGGCTTGTGGTAAAGGCGATGGAAAATCCATAATTGGTAATCACTCACCAAAGATAATATTGATAATTTATCTAAGAGTTGGCTAGTCCGTATGGTACGGCTCGGTAAAGACAAATCAAATCCGTTGGAAGTCGGTGGTTTGCTCAAAATCACATGGTTATCGGTATACCATGGTTCTTACTTGAACCGAAATATTTGGCTACTCCGTAAGTAATGGCTTTTGGTAAAGAGATTAAAATCCATTATGTTTTTCAAATCATTGCTAGGGACTAGCAATATCTCGATGTGGGGATTGATGAGTGTCAAATACTCATCATTTTGTACAAAATAAACCGCAAAATCATCCGAAAACACTCGAAACACATCAAAATTATCAAAATATCACAAATCAGTGTTTTATGTGTTTTAAATGCAAAATATCAAAATCGATGAAAACGTATCAAGTTTGCAAAATTGGCGCTTTAGTCCCCAGTTTCAAAAGTTGTCAAAAACAGTCCCCGGTATATCAAAATAAAGGAAAATGTCATTTAAGGTCCATGGACTCAAAAGTTGTCAAACAATCCCTTGAAATATAAAATTTGCAAAACTACAACTTTGGTCCTCAAGTTTGAAAAATGTCAAAATGGCCTCGAAAATGGCAAAATGGCAAGTTTGGTCCTTATACTTTTGAAGGTTGTCACTTGTGGTCCCTTGGAAT
>CM040241.1:140374940-140405948 GCA_022545495.1 Chrysanthemum lavandulifolium | reverse complement strand
TGTTTTCAAACCTATGAGGTTTTTATCGTTTGTATTGACCGGTTAAGCAATCAAACGCACTATGGGCGTAGCCTACTACTTTGATAAACTTGATATCTTGTGATCAATGTTTTGCTTACAAACCTATGAACTCACTCAACCTTTGTGTTGACACTTTTTAGCATGTTATCTCGGGTTCGAAAGGAATTAGGCGGCATGGCATGTGAAGGCCCACGGAAAAATATTTTGAAGACAATGCATATATTATCATTCGAAAAACTTTACAACTTTTATGTTGTACCTTTTATACTTGTACAAACTTGTGGGACGGTTTGTAAACTCGATATTTTAATCGAATGATAATTCATTTCAAAACGTCTCATTTAGAGTCGTTTTACGTAACTTGTGTTGTGAACTATGAAGTAATACCCGGTGACACAATCTTCCGCTGCGATAATTTTGGGGTGTTACATTTACCACAAGCCATTTTCTTGTGGGCTAGCCAACTCTTCACATTCTTGATATGGTGAGTTGATTACCATCCAACTCATTAGCAAGTTGTCAACTAAAAGCGGTTTGATATATCTTTACGAGCCGTTTGCTCATGGATTAGTCAATCCTTTTGTAACCATGGTAGATTGATAACTGTTGATGTTATCATTACAAAACCATTTATTCAACCTTTATTTCAAAATATTTATTAATTAGCAAAGGTTTCTTTTAAAATTCATTTAGCGGTTTATTTTCGCAAACAATACTTTGATGAAAGTCTTTGTCGATCAGTGATACTTGAATAAAAGTCTTGATTTATCAAAAGTATTTATTCAAATAAAATTCATACCGGTTATTGATCATCTTGACAATAGTAGTCCGGTTGATAAATAAGTTGATAACCATGCAAGTAGTTTCATTATCCTCTTCTACTTCAATCCATGCTCTAGCATTCTTCTCATGAGCTCAAGCTGTGAGAGGTATCTTCTTCTGCAAACATGTGTATCATTGTTCCATTTTCCGACTCTAAAACATGAACTCGGACTCTTCAAAGAATATCCGACAAACAATTTCTCTAAGTTCTTGATTCTTCCAAACATCATCGATGTTCTCTTCTTGATTTCCCATGCGGTTATGAGATCACCATGTAAAACTAAACCAATCCCTTCTAATGGATTTTGTTCAAGTAAGCTTTCACCACATGATATAAATAGAATAGAACTACTCTATCTATAATGTGCGATAAGTCCCATAGCCTTTTGAAAACTTTGAAGCTTTCATCTTCTTTATGAAAAATCATGTAATCTCCATCCTTGGATTTCACAACTTCAAAAAACTAATCTTTGATCTGTTCATCTTCATGTCATTATCTTCTTTTGAATAATCAAAATCTACTACTACGAGATAATTCCTTAATTCATCACTAGTCTCGGATCTTAATTCAACTTTTCTTTCTTTGAGAAGCGAACATACAGAACTTCGGTTTTCCTTTTCTTTTCAAACTCTTCTTTCTTTCGACTTGATCCGGTAGCTTCTTCTCTAAAATCTTTGATGCTGCAACATTCTTCTTATAATCCTCCTAGCGACATCATATAATCTTTTCATCTCAAAATAATTAAACTTCGCAATCCTTTATAACCTTGACTTTTCCGATAAGCCATCATAGCATTTACATCTTTAGCTTTATTAAGTCTTCTTGGCATAAATCTAAGCGGAACATGTGATCATAATGGTTCAAAGAACTTGACATCTAATTCATCTTGTACCTTTTGAGTCGCTCTCTATTCCGAGCTTCTTGAGCTTCTGATCTTTTCTATCTTTAGCATTTAACTCTTCTTGAACTTTTCTAACTACGACTTCATTCCTAGCAACTTCAATTTCTCTAAGTTACGCCAAAGTTAGTTTCTTTTCTTAGTTTCAACGAACACCTTTTCCTTTATCCTTAGGATCAATTGCAGGTTGAGAAGTTCTTTGTTGTTCTTCTTCTTGCACTTCTCGAATAGTAACACCACCTCTAGGTTGTGATAAATCTGTTTGACTTTCAGGAAAAATAGTACTTTGCCAAATTCCTCAATAGAAACTAAGTATATACCAGTATCCTCCCTCAAGCAATACACATGACTATACTAACACCTTATAGTCCTCCCTCAAACATAGCTTAGTAGTTAATCATGCCAATACTCACCACCAAGTGATTGAATCTTGAAACATCAAAGCCTTTGGTGAGTAAATCACTAGGTTGTCATCGTGTGAACCTTAACAACATTAATGAGCACGTGCTCATAACAATCTCGATAAAGTGATGCCTAATCGAATATGCTTGGTCTTGGAATGATAAAATGGATTCTTAACAATACAAATGGTACTCTCATTATCAATATTGATAGGAGTATTTTGAAATTGAACCCATAGTCCAAGAGTTGATTACGCATCCACAAAACTTGTCACAACAACACTGCGACTACATATTCAACTTGGTAGATGATGTTCTTTCGCAATTGTCTGTTCTTGCATTGCCGGAGACTAACCTTCTTCCAAGATATTGGCATCCACCGTTGTTGATCTTCTATCATAATTATCACCGCATAATCACTATCCGAAAAGCTTCTAAGTGAAAAGGTGACTCTTTTGGATACCACAACCCCAACTTAGGTTGTTGTTTCAAATAACGAAAATTCTTTTCTTGCATTCATGTGAGAGATCTTTGGTGAGACTTGATATCTTGCACATAGACAAAGCGCAAACATGATATCGGGCCTTGATGCGAGAAGATACATAAGAGGCAATCATTGATCCGTAAAGCTTGACTTCATTTGGTTGTCTATCTTCATCTTTGCCCAATGAATTGATAGATTTAATAGGTGTGTAATGACCTTCATATCATCAAATTAAACTTCTTAAGTATATCGTAACATACTTGTCTTGGTGATAAAAATTCCTTCCTTTGTTGCTAACACGAAGTCCCAAAAGAAAGTTAACTCTCCCATTGAACTCATTTGAAATTCCTTGACATCACCGCTCAAACTCCTTAACCATGGACTATTTGGTAGCCCCAAGATGATATCATCAACATAGACTTGAACTAACATGATATCCTTCTTGTCTCTCTTAATAAACAAAGTCTTGTCTATAGCTCCCCTCCTGTATCCATGTTGTAATAAGAATGTAGAGAGCCTCTCATACCAAGCTCTAGGTGCCTGATGAAGGCCATAAAGAGCCTTAAACACCTTATAGACTTTGTTTGGATGTTTAGGATCTTCAAAACCTGGAGGTTGTTTCACATACACCTCTTCTAATAGCTTCAATCCTTGCAACAGGAGCAAATACTTCATCATAATCAACACCATCTTCTTGTCTGTAGCCTTGAGCTACTAACCTTGCCTTGTTTTTTGATAAGATTGCCTCTTTCATCTCTTTTTACTCTGAAAACCCATCTTGTTCCAATAACTCTCTTCCCATCAGGAAGATCACATAAAACCCAAACTTCTTGAAGTTTAAATTGAAGAAGTTCTTCTGCATAGCTTCAACCCGCCTTTCTTTAGTCAAAGTTTGAGCAATATTCTTGGGTTCCTCTTGAGAGATGAAACAAGTAAATAGCGTGTTTGATGGTCCTTATGATTCAAACTATTTTGTTTATACACAAAGCTAAGTAAAGCATTGTGAGGTTTTGTGAAACCCTTAGTTTTGTGTCTTGTCATAACTCAGTAGATGGACCAATAATTTGATCGGTTGGATGATTCTTATGAATCCGTAAGATTGGAGCTGTGGAACTCCATATGCATCATCCAGTTAGTATAATCAGCACCTTCATTGGAATCGAGAAAATACCTTCATCTTCAAGCTCATCATCGTTTCTTCTAATCTAGGCATGGTAGGATCATCCAAATCATCTAAAATCTTGTCAATAGGTGCGTGATGCTTTGGTGAAAATCTTGTCAAAAGTCTTGTGAGAGTATTCTGCGTCTTGTTCTTCTTTGCCTCTTCATAAGCTCTCCTTTGTTCATCGGTGAAAGAATGTGCTAATACATCTTGAAGAAGCATCCGATTAAGTTCCTCTTGAATAGATTGATCCTCGCGAGATAATGAGGATTGTGGTGCAACAAGATCTTGTGTTTGGAGAATCGATACTTTGCTTAGGAACATCGATGCTGTTTTGGACTTACGGGATCTTCATCAGAACAACATCGGATCTAATATGAACTCCATGAACAACATATTGTAAATCTTCTCCATTTTGCATAGGTCAATTTTCTTCTCTAACAGTACATAATTCATTGAAGGAGTTAAAACCTCAAGATCAAACATCCAATCAAGACCTTTACCTTTCTCGGTGTCTTGATCTTCTAAAACTCAACAGGAAGACAATCTTGAATCTTCTTAGTAACTACATTGTATACTCTAAAGCCTTTCTTGTTAGTGCAATAACCCAATAAGTATCCTTCTTACGATTTGCCATCAAACTTCCCAGTTATCAATGGTGTTTAAAATAGTAAGAGGACATCCAAAAGGCTTCATAAAACGAATGTTGGGTTTATTGCCCATCGGCAATTCATAGGGTGTCTTCATCTCGTGGTTTGGTGACAGAGACTCATTAAGTACATAGCATGCAAGTACTTACGACTTGACCCCAAAATTGAATTGGTAGATGGGAATCGCTAGCATTGTCCTTCTTTGCTTCAATCAAAGTCCTATTCTTCCTCTCTCGCAACACCATTTTCTTTGTGGTGTTCTAGCAATACTAAACTCCCTCTTTATGCCTTTATTTGCACAAAAGTCATCCATAGGCTTGTTCTTGAATTCGGTTCCATTATCACATCTAATACCTCTAATCTTGAGTCTTAATTGGTTTTCAAGTGCTATAATCGGTGTCGAATAGTATCAAAGGTATCATCTTTAAAACCCAAAAGAAAACCCAATGAATCTCTCGAATCATCTGTAACAACCAAACGATTACTTTTTCTTATTTAAACTTGCCACGAGACAGTCCAAATAAATCCATATGTACAGTTCCAATGGTTCTCTAATAGTTCTTTCCTCAAGCTTCTTGCGAGGAAGCTTTGTGTTGTTTACCCTTCTTGCATGCCAAGCATGATTGATCATTCTTGTAAGTTTTGAAGGTAAACCTCTAACTAGATTGCCTTTGACCGGTTTGTTGATATTCTTGAAATTAACATGGCCTAATCTTCTATGCCATTGATGTGCCTCTTGGATGTTACTTTAGCCACCAAACATGTGGCTCTTCTATAAGAATATAGACTCTTCATGTCTAAACTATACACATCATTTGTCCTTGGAACTCTAAGTACTACCATGTCATCATCAATGGTTTAAAGTCGAGGAAAGGATGAGACATTACGTGTCGTTGAATAACACAGGATGCTTTTATCACAAATTTGAGAGGCCGAGAGCAAGTTGAACTTAAGTTCCTTCACATATCTAACATTCTCAAAGTCAATAAGCCCCGCTTTGATAGTTCCTTTGCGATAATCTTTCCTCCATTGGGATCATTCCCAAACGCAACTCTTCCTCCACTAATATTTCTAAAATCAAAGAATCTCTTTGTCTTCTGTCATACTTCCGAGCACCCACTATCCACAATTAGATGATCTTTAAGCTCCTCTTACGGGTTGCCACCGCACACAAAGAAAAGAGTTAGTGACTTTTAGGAACCCAAGCCATTCTTCGACTTGTGTTCCCTTGTGGAGTTACAAACTCAAATTCTTTGAGTATGTAATTCCACTATCTTTCAAATGATGATCCAAAATTATCTTTTGATCTTTAACATGTGGATTTTCAAAACTTTCGGTTTTCAACATAAATCTCTTTCACCGGTTTATTAGCATGTTCTTGTATCACAAAACATCGATTCACTTTTGTTGAAAGTCTTGTGTGTCCTCAAGTAGTACCTTCCTTCTTAACCCATTCGGTTTAACACATGGTTCTCGTGATCTAGATCCCTATGTGAATTGTAATACCTTCTAGGTTGATAGTGAGATCTCCTAGAATTCCTATTCCAAATAGTGTGATCGGTGCCTTGTTTTGGCTAAGCATACTTTGGAAAGTCTTGTAAGATCTTGAAGGTTTTGAAAAAGGTCTTCTCGATGTGGGTATCTATGATGCGGTGTGAAGTTTCGTGATTAACCCTATTTGAATTATTCCAAAGCGGTTTGTGCTCTCTAGGTGTGTGGTTGTGGATCATTCTTTGGAAATTTGCTAAGGTATTACGAGTGTCGATCACAATCTTTGATTAAATGATTAGGACTATAACACACAAAACAAAGTTTTGACCCATATGTCCAAAGTGATTTCTTCTATGTCTATGCACAAAATTATTACGCCTTCTTGGTGAATGATAAAACTGTTTTGACCAAAGTTATCCTTAAAGGTTTAGCGAAGACTGTTTTGAAAAGGTTTTGCGAGAAAGTCTTGCTTGTTGAGCGATACTTTGTTTTAAAGGTCTTGCTTGATTTTGAACATTATTTTCAACAACTTCTTTGGGTTTTTCAGACCTAGATTGAGCTACAAGCTTCTTCCTAAACTCTAGACTATCTACTCCAAAGCAAGAAACATCAGGCCTAGAGGGTTGATGAATGCCATTGGGATGAGGAACATCATGATAACCATTGTCTTTCTGATACTCAGGTGGTGGTTCACTTATTGAGCCCTCATTACTAGATGTATCTACATAGTTAATGAGTTCATCATCACTAGTGGTTATGTCCTCAAAATCACCATCATCCTGATCACTAGGTTGGTTTTCATTTATGGTACTAAAGTCCATTCCAAATCCTAAGCCTGTTCTAATGTAAGCCCTTCTCTGTTTTTCAACATAAACAACATGGGACATGCCGGACTCTCCCAAGCGACAAACTTAGCTAACAATTCATCTCTTTCCTTAGTCAATTTCTCAATTTCAAACAATTTTACGATTTAGTTTCCATTCACTAAGTTTTAAGCGATAATCCTGTTGTTCATATTTTCATTGAAGCCATTTCATTATTTTCATGAGTTAATATTTTGGCTTCCATAGAATCTAAAGTGATTTGAAAACACTGCTACCTCGGACCTAGCCCTAACACAATTATCTCTTTCAATCACATAAGCTGTTAAGTAATTTTAGAAAACTCATAGGTTTGAGCATACCTCGAGAGATAGGAGACCGAGTTGGTAAAGTAGCCACCATAGCAAGAAAAACGTTATCATCTTCACTTTCTTTGCTCCAATCAAATCCTCCAAAGCCATCATTAGATTCCAAAGCGGCATGTTCGGGTTCTTCTTCAAAAGCGGTGCTCGGTCTAATGCTTCCTTTGTGTCTTCAACTGCATCTTCCACTGCTACCATACAAGAAGTCACCGGTTCATCATCAAATTCTTCACTCTAGTCAACTTCGATAACTTCTCTTGAGCAACCAAAGCCTTTGTTTCGATAATAGGAATTTCTTTGAGCTCAAGTTTTGGCTTCTCGGATGTTACATTTGCTTGATACTTAGCAAACCCGCACTCCTGCAAAGTGACCGGTCTTTTGAAAATTGAAGCATTCAATTTGAGATTTGTCAAAAGTTATTCCATGTTTTGGTTTGAAATCAATACTTTTGCTGTCTTCTTCATGTACTTTTGATCCTTGCGTGATCATAGTAACTTGCCACATGATATCAATTTCTTCAAGAGCATCTTCTTGAACTGTGCTAGATCCTCTTAATAAGTGACAGTGGCGGCTTGTTGTGCAAAGAAGGAGCACACAACTTCATCCGAGTGCAAAGTGGTAGATGGTGGGGCTGCTGAGCATATGAAGGGGATTGTAAACAACAAGATACTTTGAGAAACAAGCTTTGATGAGAAGCGATACTTTTGGAATCGCTCTTCTTTCGAGATGATAGAAAAACAATACTATGAGATTTGGAATTGGGTTGACCACTCATCTCATGTTCATACACCTTCGAGTTGATGATAGAGATCATCAAAGTCCATAACATCAATCCTTGTTGTCCTCGATCATAGTAGCAATTACATGCCATGTAGATGGCAAGCTCTTAGAAACTTCAAGTTAGCATCCTCAATGAAACTTACGCCTTGTATAAGCGCAACATGTTGAGGAGATTTTGAAATCTATCATATGCGACATCAAGATTCTCTCTTTCACCAACTGTAAAAGTTTCAAGCTGTTGCTTGACAAATTTCGTGCATCTTCTTAGAGGCTTCATTCCTCCAATCTGGTCTTGAGAGCGCCTTTGAGTGCTTAGCATCTTTAGCATCATGAAATTTGAGAAGATGACCATCTGGAATGGTAGATAAGAGAATGTTTAGTGCCTTTTCTTGATTCCCTAGGGTTCTTCTTGGTAAAGGCGCCTTTGGTGCGATTGGTTGTCTAGGAATATTAATGGGTTCTATAATAACTTCATTCCCATTCACAATTACATTCCATAGAGCATGGTGCGTAATGGCAATATCTTGCCTCATCTTCATGCACGAGATAATATTCTCCCTTCTTGATTATTGGAATTACGAGTGGGGTGATTGAGGGTGGTGAAAGCGACTTGATCGACATCTTGAATTTTGTTGAAGTAGGATTTCTTCCTAGTCGGAGTTTCACACAAGCTTTGATACCACTTGTTGGATCGATATACTTTAATCAAACTAACTTTAACTAGCTTGTTAAGGTTTAATAACCTCGGATAAATCCTAAGTTATTAACAAAGAAACACCGAGCAATCTTTATCAAGTGCGAATTTACTTAATAAAGCTAAGAAGAATAACTTTTATTATAAACTCTAAATCGCTTATTATCACGAGATACTCTAATACAACTCTAAGATAATCGAACTTCTCTCTAAAACACTAATTCGTAAACTCTAAAACTCTTTTTGGAATCGTACATCTAATGCCAATCTAGGAGTCCTTTTATAGGCTCAAGGATATCCTAGTCGGTTTACAATTTGTATTCTTGTACGACAAGTAATCTAAACACAAAATACAATACTTTCCATAAACGAATATAACAGTTCTTTGTTCTTGCGGTACTTTGACTTCATAGTGCGATTACTTTGACTTTGTCTTTAGCGATACTTTGACTCTTTGGCGTTTTCCGGTGCTGCGACTACTGATACTTTCATATCTTGATGACTTTCATATCTTGACACTTTCATATCCCAACAATTTTTTTCAAAGACTCTATTTTTTTTCTTTTCTCTTTTCTATTTTTTTTTGATTTTTTGTTTTGTTTTGTGCCTACACTTTTACTCTACCATCCTCTACGATAACATCAAAATGATAGGGATTTATAGGCACATCCCTACACTTGAGTTATTATTACTCTAATACTAATTTGACCCGAATTGAAAAGATCAAAACACTTGGAGTACATTATTACGCAAATAAAGGGAATTTGAATTTAACGTTCCCTTCCCGTCATCTCATAAAATTTAACTTTTCCCATAAAATAAAGGGTATGACTGGACTTAGCAACTTATGCAAGCAACTAGATAATTGAACTAAGGGTTTAGTGTGATAACAATAATGCACTAAAAGTGAGTGCATACATGGTAGGATAAGGCGATTTGGGTATACATTTGGGGGTGGATTGTAAACAATGCTCTTCATTGATATTCCGGAAAACCGAAACATCACGAGAACCGCAAAAAGGATAGGCTATGAGGGGTTAACTAGGGGTACCGTGTACTAAAGATGATTACAACGCAAGGGTGTGGGGGAATTACTCAACCGATAAGGAAGAAGTAATTATATTACGGGTATCAAACAAAGGCTATCCTAATGCCTCTTATCATTTAGTTATTCCTAACTACACAAGTGTAGTCTTACTAGCGATCTCGGGATGAATCTATTATACTGTCGGTTCACACTCTAAGCATTAAAGATGAATGCTTTAATTCCTACAAATCTAAGGGCGATCCTCACATTTTGGATGGAATTTAATTGGTAAAGGGTTTTTGTGCTAGTCATATAATTTCCTTTCCAAGAGACGCTTTATTAAGACTAATGGAGCACTCCTATATGTCATGAAAAATTTTAAATTTGGTGCCAAAATTACCCTAACCGATATTTCTCATGGTTTATTACACAAATGCAATTGGACAAAGCAAATATTCAAGGATACGCATAGTTTCAAAGTTCCCGTTTTATTTTCCCTCCCTACACTTAAACTAAACATTGTCCCCAATGTTCCCGAAAGTATAAAAGTTATGATAATGGAAGGTTATTAAAGACAAAAGAAACTAATACTCCCCGATTAGCTCGGTAGGATCCGTGTAAAGTGGTGGTTACATCTTTCTTCAAGAAGAGCGCTTGCGTTAAAAGCTCCATCTCATCTTATGTATCTTCTTCTTGGTAAATTAAACTGCACACTTGAAGAAAACAAAGCGAATCCTTCGTAAAATTGGCGGTAACAATATATATAAGACTCTACTAAACTAGGATATAATGCTTGTGGAATGGATGTTTCTGATTTTACGGAAAATTAAGAAGCTGGAAAATTCCAAAATTTATAAGTAGCTCGAGCGAGAAAAAGTAATCGATTGTTTCTTCTCCTTCAAGGTTGCGATCACGACGAAGCGGTGGCGATTTTCCGGAAAAATTCGGAACATTTTATCTTTAGAATCTGGAAAATTCATGCAAAACATCCATTATGACTCGATACAACATTTGACTCACACATATATCTCTTTCAATAATCGTAATTCTCATGTTCACGTTCTTTTTGAAAATGTGTGTAATCCTCCCTACACTTATCCACTACGTAAAATACCTTAGATGTAATTAAGGCGAGGTTAATGACAAAATAAAGCATTTTCACAAATTCAAACATGAGAACATACAATAATGAAAAGATATATGACACATAAATAAAAATGAAAAACAAATACACATGGGTTGCCTCCCAAGAAGCGCTTGTTTTGTTCGAGTCACAAGCTTGACTCTACCGTATTTAACGGATAAAGGGAGGTTTTCCTACGGTTAAGCTTAAGTGCGGGTGATAGTAGCGATACACACCCTTAGGGTGGAAATTTGCTACGTAAGGAGAGGGTGATGGGTGATTTATATGCTCAAAGGGTGTGCTCCATTCATTATAACCTTACCTAAGTCTATTGGTGTAGCGGGTGAATCAAATCTCTCTCCTAAAATGGATCATCTTCTATCAACTTCAAAAGATTCTTAGTTAAGGATCCATTTTGACCTAATAAACCGGTTTAAACCCATAATGTTTCTTGTTATCAACCATGAATGGGTGATATAAGTGTGTAAGGTCATGGGTTACTCTATATTAGTTTCCACTCTACATGGCCTAGAGTCTACCACCTTTATCAAGCAACTACCGGATTATTTATTTTGATGGGTGGATTGGGGCTAATTAAATTCCAAGATTCACATCTAAAGGCCGAAAATTGGGTAAATTTTTGGTTGAGGCTCCGTTTAATCAAAATTTGGAACTTCCTAGGACTAACGAGAGGTCATGACAACAAGCATCTAAACCTACATTCTCTAGTGGCGTTCGGTCCAAAGGTTTTATATCAATCGGGTTCCTATAGTCTCTTCCACTTCTCCCGGGTAAGTTATAGGCGATGTGTGTTCCTCAGTGATGGTACGGCTGTGGGCTTGAAGTTTCCACACGATTCTCCATTATATCTAGATCTACTAAATGTTCATTAGTATGATCTAACCCAAATACACTCCTAAGCATCTCAAATCCTTCTTTGGCCATTTCAAATTCTTGGTCCGATTCATAAGAATTGTTCTAAAAACTTGACTACTATGTTCTATTTGCCTAAAGATTCTCACGCGTGTCATATGTTTTGAAGTCTAGCCCACACATGCAACTAATTATTTCAACTCTAACCATCTCACAATCTTGTTCGGTTTTAGGTTCCATGTTCTTAAAAACTAGGTCTTTTTGATCATGGTGCCTAAGATCATTCAACTGATGGTTTATGCTTAGGAGGCTTTTCTCAAAATTTTTCCAGATGGTCTTACTAAAAGGAGTTGATCCTAACAATGATTGTTGAATAGAAGTCACACAAGCACAAAATTTATCAAATCTATCCAACGTTACACCCGTCTCCTTTTGGATATCTCTAAGATCACTCACAAATTCATTAGAACAATAAAATGCAATCCAATCTGCGAAATTCAATTGCTCCTCATTTGTTAATGATTCAAATGTAACTTCACTTGCCATAGCGAAAAATGAAAAGGGTTTTACGAACACAAACACAAAGAAGGAGGATAGACTACAAGGAAGCTAAAAATGAGAAAAAAGCTTACTTGATGGAATCAAGTAAGGAAACCTAAACGAGATAGAAATCTAACTAGCTATTATATTCCCGGTAGGCATAAAATATGATACGCTTACAGTAGCGTTCGGGGTCAAAGGAAATTCCTTTTCGTCGAGCAAGTTTTCAACACCCAGGCGGTGAACCTAATCGTTGTAGTGTAGTATTAGGGTAAGCCATGGGAATTGATATCGTTCTCTAGGGAATAGGAATGCCTGTGAGAAGTTAGTACGCTAAGGTTGGGGTTGAGGAAGATTATTTTTATCTTTTATGTTTTTAGTAAATGGAAAGGTACGAATCTCGGGTTTGGATTTGGGGTTTGGTATTTCTACCGATTACTTCTACGTATCTAATTATCTAAGCTAAGGTGTATGTAGTCTATGTCTATTGTTGTGTGCTCGTATGATAGTTAAAAATTTATTTGCTTAGGCTTTATTACTCCCTAGTTATTCTCTATTGATGGTTGAATTGTCGCGTCCTTATTCTTAATCGCATTGTGTTTCTAAGGTCGTAGGGTATGCGTTTATCCCTAACCCTTTGAAGCTACCAAAGGTTAATGACTACGAAATCTCTAGGATTTATAAACTTTAACTCTGAGGTATTTTTTGGATGTATAGCCTACAATTACTCTAGGTGATTATAAACTAAGGTTCAACAAAGATTAATCAAGCATTATTAGCACAACGAATGACCTATCGCAATACTAGGTCAATCACAATTAAGATAAGAGACAACCAATCAATATTCAATAACTAAGTTTCATATTACCTAAGCAAACACACAAATAAATTAGCCGGACATGGGGAACATGCAAGCATACACATAATCAATTGAAGACATAATTAAATTAATGAAGTAAAACACTTATCTTGATATAAGATAGGGTATGGAATCCTAAAATACTGTACAAGACAGCCTTGGTTCGGTTTAGGTTTTTACTCCAAAAGACTACACACTGAAAACTGAAAAATTCGGATTCTATATAAGATTACAAATGCGATGGCGTCACCCTTTAATTTGTGACGCCGTCGGGTCGCCGTTATTAGGGTTTCGTCTTGGCAGCGTTAGTATTGCGACGGCATCACCTTATGCTTGTGATGCCGTCCGCCGATCTCGGCGTCGTCTGGATCAAATCAAGGCCGTCGAGTGCGGCCTCTACTCTTTTAAAACACAAGCCGTCACTTGTAAATGTGCAATATGGCTCTTGAGTCGCCACAAAACTTGTCCGACGGTGTCTCTAGTAAAACTGGCGCCGTCACTTGTAGAACCCGACGTCGTCCTTTTAGTTCAATGACTTGAGTGTCTCGATTCTTGACTTTGGCGTTTCTTCAGTATATTCGCCTTTTCGTCCGAATAAGTGTCATTCTATCATTTTGCCTTCAAGAAACCTAAAATGTGAAAAGGAACGATATTAAGTAATAACGGATACAAAAGTGATCAAATAAGGGCTTAAACGACCCCTCAAAAAGGTACATTTTAAAACCTTATCAACGTGTATTATCAGGATTTGCTTGAGCGACTTTCTCTCCCCCTCCTTTCTCATGGCTCACCTTTCGATCCTTCGGCTTAAACGTTTCCCTTCTCGTACTAAAGTCAATCAAGCCCTCGGCATGGGCTATAACCGTAGCAAGGTCTTGAACCCCACGTCTCTCTAACTCTGTCTTAGCCCATCCTTGCAAACCATCGAGGAAATAAAAGAGAGGGTCTTGCTCGGAAAGATCCGGAATCTCTAAGGTTATTGTAGTAAATTCCTTAACATAATCCCGGATCATTCCGGAATGCTTAAGTTTACGAAGACGACTCTTTGCTTCTTTCTTAGCATTCTCCGGATAAAATTGCTTCTTAAGTTCAGCAACAAAATCAGCGCAAGTATAAATAGTACTTGTACCTACCTCGATATCTCTATATCGACGTCTCCACCATAATGCCACGGTATCCTTCAAGTATCGGGTCGCCATCTTGATCTTTGATTCGTCATCCGTAATGTTGACGCCCTCCAAGTATTGCTCCATCTCCCACAAGTAATCATCAACCGCCCTAGTTTCTCTCTTTCCCACGAACGGTGATGGTTTTGGAACATCGATCTTCGGAGCATTATTACTAACGTTTACACCTCCGTTCGCCATGGATCGCTTGCATAGCACTACATCGGCTTGCAAGTCTTCAATGGTCTTTTCAATGTAGGAGATTTTACCTACAAACAACTCCTTTGGGTTATTGATTTCACGCTTAAATTCACCGCTAAGCATATTGAGGACCTCCCGAAAGTCATCCTTCATGGTAATAAACTCGGGGTCTACACCATCCAAGCCCTAAACTTGGGTCTTCAACTCCGACACGGATGTCTCAATACCGTCAATCTCTTATCAAAGCTCGACGTAACATCCTTAGACGCACCTCTCTTCTTGGTCTTTACGCTTGTCCTCGCGACCTTGCCTCTCGTCAATGACCGCACTTCCACTAGCACCAATCTTATCGGTCTCGCTTGCCATCGCCTTGAATCAACCTATCTCTAATACCACTTTTCACGGACTTGTCTCTAAAGGTCTCTGTGCGGCTCTTAGTCTCGACTAAGCTCAGCCTTGCTCGAATGCTCAACGATGTATGCAACGAAAGATAGTTTCTAAGAACGGATACAAGTGGAATATGGAAACACTTAGTTTTATTAGAGAGCTCTTTACAAGCTTTGATTACAAGTGAACTTCTATGGATGCCTTGAACAAATGAGGCCTCCTCTATTTATACTACTCATATGTACAAGTTCTACATACTTCCATGAGAAGTCTAGAATTTCCATGAGGTTCTAGTCTTTCCAAGACATTCTAGAGCTTCCTACACTTTCCAACACTTTCCATTATCTTCTAAAGTCTTCCAAGATTATCCAAGAGCTTCCAAGAGAAGTGTGGAATAATCTGGAATCTAACATCTTCTAAAACGATCGAATCGAGTAGGCGGGTCGTGACGGTGTGTATGTGTAGATCTAGATCTAGTCAAAGGAGGATGATCCGTCAAAAGAAGGGCGACCCGGATCAATCCGCACATCCTACTTAAAATTAATATCCGCACATGATCTCTCTCTCTCTCTCTCTCTCTCTCTATACATATATATATATATATATATATATATATATATATATATATATATATATATATATATATATATATATATATATATATATATATATATATATATATATATATATATATATATATATATATATATATCTACTCACGAGACAGGTCCTTTACGTTTAAAACATACACGTTTATGTATAAAACATATATGTTTACGTATAAAACATATATGTTTTGTGTTTGGATTATATATGTTTTGCATATATAAAAAAAAATTGTCTCATGTTTATTTGTGTTTGTTAGTTTAAGGTTGTCCATGTGTGTTATGTTATCTTGAGTTTTATTTTAAAAGTATTTAATCATGGCTATTATTTTTTCTAGGCGTGATGTTCTTTGAAGGCGTGCATACATGCTGGAAGTACATATATGTTATTGGAAGGCGTGCATGTATGTTTTTGGAAGACATGCGCACATGTTCAAAATAATATGATGAGAAACTTCAAGCACATATGTTTTGTGCACATATGTCCGTTTACGTTAATTATTGTTAGTGCACTCGTGTAAAGATAGATTATATTCATGTATTTCTTCTTATTATAAATTTGTAATTTACTTGTATTTCAATCTATCGAATTTTGTGTTTAACATTATGTTCTTGGTTGTTATAAATTTACATGATCTAAAAACACAAATGCACCTTTTCATTTGAAAAACATGTATGTCGAAAAAACTATTCCAAAAACCAAAATAATAAAATTAATTCATAAAAACACATATGTACTAAATCAATTTTAAAACATGCATGTTCGGAAATAAAGCAAAAAAAAAAAAAAAGCAAAATATATAATATATATATATATATATATATATATATATATATATATATATATATATATATATATATATATATATATATATATATATATATATATATATATATATATATATATATATATATATATATATATATATATATATATATATATATATATATATATATATATATATATATATATATATATATATATATATATAATTGACTTTACTATTATACCCTTTTGGATTAAATTAAAAGTTTAATAATTAAAAATGCTATGTTGCACAATATGCATTAATAGGAGTACATAAGGGGTTCTTCCAGTTCTCGCACTTAAGGGCTTTATTTTGAAAACCCCGCTAAGTGCAAGAACTGAGAACCATTATATATATATATATATATATATATATATATATATATATATATATATATATATATGTATATATATATATATAGGGTCTTTATTTTAAAACTACATTAAGTGCGAGAACTACGAGAACCCATTATGTACTCTTAGTAATACATAGTGTGCAACATATAAATGCAACATGACATTTTTAATTATTAAACTTTTTATTTAATCCAAAAGGTTATAATAGTAAAAGTCAAATTTATATTACTTTTGCTTTTTAAAATAAATCATGTTCTTTTTAAAAATTCAATTTTGAATTTTTTTGCAAACATTCAATTTTCGTTTTGTTTTTGTTTTTGTTTTGTTTTTTTGTTTTTTTTCAACATGCATGTTTTAAACCGGTTTAGTGCATATGAGATTTTATGAATTAATTTATTATTTCGGTTTTGGATTAGTTTTTGACATACATGTTTTCGAATGAAAAGGTGCATATGTGTTTAGATGATGTAAATTTATAACACCAAAACATAATGTTAAATAAAAAATTTGATATAAATTGAAATACAATTCAAATACAAATTTATAATAAGAAGAAATTCATGAATATAATCTATCTTTACACTTGTGCAATAACAATAATTAACGTAAACGGACATATGTGCACAAAACTTATGTGTTTGAAGTTTCTTATCAGATTATTTTTGAACATGTGCGCATGTCTTCCAAAAACATACATGCACGTCTTCCAAGAACATATATGTACTTCCGGTATGTGTGCACGCTTCAAAGAATGTCACGCCTAGAAAAAAATAGTAGCCAAAATTAAATAATTTTAAAATAAAACTCAAGATAACATAACACACATGCACTAGCTTAAACTAACAAACACAAATAAACAAGAGATTTTGGTGTATGCAAAACATATATAATCCAAACACAAAACATATATGTTTTATAATTCAAATACAAAACATATCGTTTTATCGTAAACATACATGTTTTATCACGTAAACACGTGTTTTATGCATAAACACAATAACACGCTAATGAATCGCATCGTCTTGCAAGAGACCATACAAGAGACCAATTTTTATGTATGCAAAATTCAACATAAACACAAGAAATGGTGTTCTTCTCCAAATACGCATGCCAATTCAATTAGGCTAAACAAGTACATAAAAATCACAATGTTATTAAGAAACTATTGTTAAGGGGTTGGGAACTTGGGATAGTAATTTTATGGATTCGATTATATATTTAGTTAAGGCTATAATGGTATGCAATTTTATGGATTCGATTCAACTACAAACTTATTTTGAAACCAATCAAATTAGTTTTTTCTCCATTTAGAAATATGATAATCAATTTCTTTCTAACAAACCTACTAGCAACGCGTAGTCTATAAAACAACTATTTGACACCTAATACCGAATCAGAACCTGTTTATCCATAATACTAAAAAAATATTATTTGTCAAGTTAAAATAATAAGATTATCGTATTGTCCATTAAGAAAACCTGCAGGGACAACTAAGTGACCAAAGGGCAACCTAGCAAATCATGTGTTTTTCCCTGACCAATTATTTTTGTTAGATGACAGAGGTGTTTAAAATATTTACGAGAAGATTATATATTTCAGTACTCACCACAATATACTCGTTTTGGATTCCATCAGTTCCCTCACTTGTTGGACTTTGTTTTTTGACGTTGTTGACATTGACCAAAGTCTCTTCATCAAATTTACTTCGTTCTTCAACTGAAAGTTTATAAAATTCTTTCTCACCTTCATTTTTGCTCTCCTTCACATCTACCTGCACCGTATTATACTCATATTGATTAATTAACCAAAATACATTCTTGAGTGTTTCAAAGTAACTAATTCATTGCATCATAAAGGTCTAAATGTCTAATGCACTTTGTATTTTTGACCATATAAGAACACCTCATGTGCCAAATATACTACATTTTCTTGATTCCTCTTATGTTTATATTAAAATCGACTAAGTTTATGTACAAGAAAGATGTTAAAATGATTAGCCAAGTGACTAAATATTATGTACAAAGTATATGTTAAAATAAATAGCCAAGTCCCTACGGAGGAATAACCGGGATGCAAGTAGGCGGTTATTGTTTCTACAACCAGCAGAATCAATTTAATCATCAATCAAAACTAACATAAAACATATGCTGCACATACTTATTTAAATTAATCTTGATTCTTTGAGTGCTATAAGACAACACGTTATAGAAATTGTTGGAAATAGTACGTGGTTCCTTTTAACAAACGTATTTATGATCAGATTAATAACTCGCATAGTTCTATCACATCATGTTCGCTAACATCATTACCTTGTAATACATACCTATATCCATCTGGTGTGGATGTATCAGCTGTCTTAACTCATTGAGATCCCTTTGTAGTGATCTAGCCGTCCCCAATAATCCAACCTTCACACATAAAAAGTTAAACGAGTAGTAGCTACCACAAATGATATTAGATTTTATACCTATTAATATGCAAAAATATAACTGATGCCATATGTGAAGTCCCAAACCTTGGATCTAGAACACTTAGCTTGCAAACGTGTTAGTTGTCTTGGAAGATTCCAAAACAACAATGAGAAACTTTGTTGTAGATGCACACAAGTATGCGGAATCTACTTGAATGCACTTAGAAGATTATTGTAAGAACAAACAAAGATGTAACACCAAACGCTTCAATATTATTAAGCAATAATACGAGGACTCTCCTAGTACTAAGGTTTACAACCTTGAAGCTCTACTTTAGACGGCTAGAATATATGAATTATGTTTAACCTAGCTAGGATATCCTTTTATACACCAAGGAGACCCCTTACAGAGATAACTATGCATTAAGTATATCATATCTTCTATTGGAATAGAATATATGCTGTTACAACTCTTACACGACATTCCTAACTTAGATCAGTACAAACTCTAACACTATCGGTACTAATATTTGTACTATCGATTACTAACTAGTTAATACTTATCAAATTACACTATCGGTACTAACTCCCTTTGAAATAAGTATTAACTCCCAAAGCATATTTCCCAACAATCCTCCCCTAAACTTGTGATTGGGTTTAGAATCACAAGTTTCTTTAATCTTGAGGATTCTTTCAAACTCACTTCTTGCTAGGTCTTCCTTCCGGTCATAGATCTTTAGCGACAACTCTTTAGCCATTTCAATGCATTACCCATCCATAGCCCTGCTGTCAGCATTTCCAGAAGAGTTCCTAATGCAAGTGGATAGGTTCTTTCAACTAGCATGTAAATATCTGTTCCATTGCATGTTGTCACCAAGTGCAGTCCACATGAATCAATCAGTGTCCAAGTCAGTGCTTCCTTTCCAGGTTGATACTTCCATTGTTCTCCTGATGGATCTGGTTCAAATATATTCTGCAATTCATAAAGTAGTTCCAGATCCTTGTCATCGTCTGGATCTCTATTTTTGAACCTGTTCTTGACTAACTCCCGAGCTTAAGTAAATCATCCTTGTCAATAGATGCAAACAAATCCACGGATACAAGTAAGCACTTGTCCTTCTACCGCTACGTGAATCCTCCAATGCCTCTTTCCATCTTGATATAGATGTCGATTGATGATGGGATATCCGTATTGATGGGCTCTGAATACAATGCATCTTCTAAAGATTCAATTAATATCATCGATTAAGCTCTTCTTGGTGAGTCCACTTTCATCTGAGATGCTTTCGGTCTTTGGGTGCATTTGAGTAACCTCGTTCTTTAGATGGTCTTTTGTAACTAGCAATAGGATCAATGAAATGTGACCCTTTAGTGAAATCATCATCGACATAGGTCTAAAGTTGAGTATGCTAGTTTGAGTTATATCGACAAGTCTTTGAAGAGTATCCCGAGGCGGTGATTAAGGCTGCTTGATGTTCTCTTATCTTCACCTTGATACTTGATGTATTTAGAGAGATACATCTTTTGCTGACTTTTGTTTGGAGGTCTTGAGGCCTTTTCAATGTCTCTTTGC
The DNA here is from genome assembly GCA_022545495.1 of Chrysanthemum lavandulifolium. Lineage (NCBI taxonomy): Eukaryota > Viridiplantae > Streptophyta > Magnoliopsida > Asterales > Asteraceae > Chrysanthemum > Chrysanthemum lavandulifolium. Next base: position 140,385,432 of record CM040241.1, on the reverse strand, counting down.
TGTCTGAATTGACTCTGTCTTCTGGCCAAGATCTCACTAAATAATAGAGCTGCTTCATTAACACTTGTATTTTTATCTTGTTGCAACACATTTGTACTTCACGAGTTGCTTCTACTTTTCTCTCATTTCATCCCATGATTGCCAATCTTCTTCAATTTTATCCGTCTTTTTCTTTTCCTTTTCTTGACTTCTTTCTGCAATTCTTCCTCCTCCCATTCGGTTGAAATCTTTCTTCTTGCGCCTCTTCATTTAACCTTTCAAGTTCTTTCTTCTTCTTTGGTACTTCTACCAAGATGCCCTTGCCTTTATCTTTAGGATCCATCTTTGGAGTTGAAGAGGTTGGTGATGGTGGAGCACCTCCTTCTCGATAGTAACTTCTTTTCTTTGGGCTTGGTTGCTGTGATTTGGTTTTCTTTCTCGGATATAGAGCAGGAGGCTTCTTGTAGGTTGGAGAGATATGGGTGATTTCTTCAAGCTTTGAAGTCCCAAAGCGCATGTGTCTCTCTATTCTCTTCATCACTTGTCTTTATGTGGGTGGTAGTGATGATGGTGGCCTCTGTTGTTGTGGCTTGTTGTAGTTCGTGACTACTTGGAGGATTGGAGATAGTATTGATTGCGAACACCGGAGTACTAACCATAGTACTATCGGTACTAACTACAACACTAACGGTACTAAGCGGGATAGTCTTCGATAGTGCATGTAGGAGTACTAAGTACTTCTTTGCATGTGTGGTGATCGAACTTCTTCTTCTTCATCAAGGAAAGGGCTCGAAAAGTTGGACCACCTTGCCTTGACCAAATTCTCTTCTACTCGTATGTCGAACTCCTCCTTGTTTGGAAGAATTCTCATTGAGGTGCTAGAGACTACGAACTTGGCCTTCTTTTTAATTGATGTGGTAGCGGAGATATACGTAGCTAGAGACTCGTATTAGGCTTGGAAAAAGCGTACTTGATGTGCTAGCCTTTTCATCTTTAAGAGCATCTGGTATGAACCTTGGCGACATCTTTCTTGTGTTCATCTAGAGCAATCTCCGGTGTATTAATTTTTACGCAAAGAAACTTGTACAATTCCGTCATTTCATTGAGTGTCAATTTGCTCTCACCACTTCGGTTGTGTTACTGCTTTGAGAGAGGTGGGTCAATGGGCATTTGAGATGCACTCCCGGGCCTCGGGTCCACCTTTGTGAGGATTGCTCACTAGGTGTTGGCATAGATTGGGTCTTATTGATGTTACCACTATCCTCACCAGCATCTAAGCTTGAATGAGTAGTGGCAGCCCTCACCATTCTATCTCCTACATCAACTGAGATAGGCTCATATGGTACAATATTAGGTGAAGAATGGGGCTGAGTTGTCCCACTCTCCTGTCTAGAGTGCCTATTGGTTGATGAAGTTTGTTGATGTGGAGAGTGTGAAGGATCTGTGGGTGTGTGTTGGGAGCCACCTGTGCTTGATGGTCCTTCACCCTCTGCAATAATCATGGTTGGAAATAATGGCACTACAACCCCACTGTATCCTACCACAGCCCTTAACATATTTGAAAACACTTTGGTTGTGAGTATTTTTATGGATAAATATTTTGTGAGGTCGCAAGTTTTGTATCGAAGATCCAAAACATTTATATAAACACAGGATACATCGAAACTTGTTTTTGTTATGACATTATTAAGTATACCCTCAAATATATAATTTGAAAAATTAAACACCACTGTTGCAAAGGCAAATCAAGGTTGTGGTTATGCTTGTGGGAAAAGCATCCCACCAGTCCTTTTGTGACTCAAGCGGTGTAAGAGGGTATGAATGAGAAACCTCCATTGTGGGAAAAGCTGACTTTTGTGAAAATTGATAGTATTGTCATGTCTATACCCCATCAATGTGAGTTGTTCAATTATGTCGTTGTTGGCAAAGTGCTAATACCTTGACATCTCTAAGATGAAGATGTTCTCTTAGAGAGGCTTCAATAATAAAAATTTGTGTGCCATCCATTTGTACCAATTAGCTATTGTACCCTTCCTCGAGTTGTTGAGGCAATAGCGGTTTGCCAAAACTTTTGACGGTACATAAGATAGTAGGGTTTAGGAGTAAAGCAAACACGATCTTGCTTACATTTAGAAAAGCTAATATCTCAGTAAATTCATCATGGCCTTCTGGCAATTCCAAGCACGCCACCATGTTGTGCTTGTCGACAAAATCAATAGGAGCCATGAATGAGAAAAGTAAGGGTTAGTTATGTGGGATTTAATCGCAAAAGTCTTTAGAGTATTGTGGTTAAAGCAATTGGAGAGTTATGCAATATATAGAGAGTTGGAAAATTTTGATTGGACCGCCAAGTAATTATTTTTGGTAATAAGTAAAGGGAAACTAATTAGGAAACCCTTATATAAAGAAACCGACGGTAACCTCCCAATTTGCAAAAGTAATCATTGCATAACTGACTTTTGGAATAAGTACTAACGGCTAGTTCATCAGTACTAACTATGCTTATCAGTACTAACTTATAACCATCGGTATTAACTTATACCCATCGGTTTTATCTTATATTTTGGGAATTATAATCACGAAACCCCAATTTGAAGGGATTAAGTGTGATGACAGACACTTAATCAAGGTCGGCCTCATTTGGCCTACGGTTTGGTGTAAACCAATGGTTTGATGCATAGCACTGTGATGGATTGTCCATTAAAAGAGCCTTCTGACGGGGTTTCGGATCGTGGCGGTGTTGCCTCTAACATAAGTGTTGGATTCATGGTTGCTCATTGTTCTCTAAGCGGATGCCCTTAGGCTAGTCACACTATACGTAAGCGAGATATAATGGCAAGAGTGGGTTAGTGCGAATGATTTGACCAACTAAAACCATCAATTCGTGTTTATTTCAATCACAAGATGCCACATAATGCTTTGGCATCACATATTCCATTGTTACAGCAAGTTCCATCATGTGGTGACTTCAGAATGAGCATAAGATGGAGAACCAAATGTGATGTAACACCTAGTCACCAAACGATATCCATACTGCTTGTGTTATACCTAAAAAGTTAGTCCAAAACCAAGAAAACACAATCCAAGACAGTTTCTTGCCAATCCGTATTAACTTAACACAATCTGTATTAACTGGATAACAATCAGTACTAACTACCAGTTTACAAAACTTTACAAGATAGAGAGAGATAAGACATATTATGGATGAAGCATCCCAATACTTGTGACCAAGTACTGAAACCTTCCCAAGTCAAAAGCTTTGGTTAAAAGATCTGCAACATTAAACTCAGTATCAATCCTTTCAACTTGAATAAGTTTCTTTTCATTACAGTCTCTTATGAAGTGATGTCTTATCTCAATATGTTTAGTTTTAGAATAAAAAACTGGATTTTTTATAATACATATAGTACTGTTGTTATCAACATAAATGACAGTGCCCATGAAATTATACCCATAATCAAGCATATGATTACGAATCGAGAGAACTTGACCACAACAACTTGTAGACTACATACTCGACCTCGGTTGTTGAGTTTGCCACAATGCTCGCTTTCTTGCCTTTGCCATGAAATCAACCTATCACAAAAAACCGACATCCTCTAGTGGTTGACTTCCTATCAAGACTTGCCCCAACATAATCATTGTCAGAGTAAGCTACCAGATCAAGGGAGAGTCCTTAGGATACAAAACGCCTAATTCAGCATGGCCTTTCAGATATCTAAAGATTCTTTTAACTACATGCAAGTGAGAAAGCTTTGGAGAGACTTGGAATCTTGCACATGCACACACTGCAAACACAATATCTTGTCTGGAGGCAGTCAAATACATCAATGAACCAATCATTGACACAGAGAATCTTGATCAACTTCTTCACCATCAACATCCGGAAGTAGTGGCTTGTTATGCTCTATAGGAGTACTTGCAATCTTTGTGTTGTCATAGCCAAACTTCACCAAAATCTCACTTACATATTTATCACGGTGATAAATATGCCATCATCTTCTGCTTGACTGTAGCCTAAGAAAGAAGGTGAGTTCTCCCATAGAATTCATACGAAACACATCATGCATCAACTTCTCAAAGTCTCTACATAGATCTGCTTGGTTGAACCAAAATAATATCATCAACATATATCTAAACTAGTAGGATATCAGTCTTCACATTCTTGATGAATAGAGTCTGATCAATCTTCCCTCTTCTGAAGCCATTGCCCAAGAGATACTTGGCAAAAGTTTCATACCAAGCTCTTAGGGCCTGATGCAGACCATAGAGTGCCTTCTGAACCTTGTAGACATTGTCTGGAAAGGTTGGATCTTCAAAGCCAGGAGGTTGACAGACATACACCTCCTCCTCAATCTTCCTATAGAGGAAAGCACTCTTCACATCCATCTGGTATATTGTGAAGTCTTTAAATGATGCATAGGTCAGGAAAAGTTTGATAGCCTCAATCTTTGCTACTGGAGCAAAGACCTCTTCATAATCAATCCCTTCCTGTTGTGTATACCCCTGAGCTACCAGTCTAGCCTTGTTCCTGATTACTATACCCCTTTCATCCTTCTTGTTCCTGAAAACCCATTTAGTGCCAATTGATCTCTTGCCATCAGGAAGATCTACCAGAACCCATACATCTTGAAGTTTAAACTAGAAGCTCCTCTTGCATTGCTTCTACCTGAGGATTCATCTTCAAGTGCTTTGTAGACTTTCTTTGGTTACATTTGGGAAACAAATCGAGCAAAGAGACATGTTGTGAGGCACCATGATTTCTTTCTTCATAGATAGCACTAAAGAATCCGGTCTCACTATCTTTGAACTTTAGATCTTGCAGTTCTTTCGGCATTGACATCCCAATAACATTTTCAAGGATGATCTGGTTGATTATTTTGTGTGGTGTAGCAGGAACAACATAAGATGAAGCTATATTTGTCATATCAATCTCATCAGCTTCACCATAGGGATCAGAAAAATTTGTATTAACTGATGGAGTAGTCTGAGGACGATCAGTATTAAAATCTGGCTCATCAGTACTAACATGTGGCTTATCAGTATTAACCACATTAGTACTGATCACTTCATCTCCTTCCACTGTATCACTTTCTTTGGCAACCCCTCCTTCGTTATTAGCATTGGTCTTTGGAGGCTGATCATCATTGTTTGCCTCCCGAAGGAGTGCTTCCAACAAAACTATTTTCCAAATGGGCAGCAGGATACGATTATCTTCATCATCGAATCACGCATCGGGACCTTGATTTTCACCGCAACAATGTTAGAATCGACGTAAGCAGGCACATAGTTCATAGATTACATTAGCATATCAATATCAAAAGCCATGTTGGTCCACCTTTCTACACTAGGTTTGTCCTCAAGAAACTCTATATCGATTCTACTCAATCCTTCTAGTTCTAGAATTATAAACCCTAAAGGCTTTACTATTCAATGAGTAGCCGACGGATATCCACTATTAGATTTTCCATCAAACTTACCTAAAAGGCTTTCTACCTAAAAACAACTCAAAGGGAGCCTTGCCATGAGGCTTCACAACCAGATACACATTACGAACATAGCAAGCGATTAACTTCCTCGGCCCAAAATGTTGTGGGTAACTTGGAATCTGCTAACATAGTCCTAGCAGCCTCAATCAATGTCCTATTTCTCCTTTCAGCAACCCTATTTTGCTGAAGAGTTCTAGCTACACTGTATTCTCTTTTAATACCCTTAAGTTGACATAAATAATTCATCACTTGGTTCTTAAACTCTGTCCCAATATCACACCTAATGATTTTAACTTTCTTATCAATAAGGTTCTCTATTGCAGTTATGTATGACTTAAGGATTTCATTGGTCTCATCCTTAGTATTCAAGAAGAAAACCTAAGTAAACCTACTAAAATCATCAGTTACAACGAAACAGTACTTCTTAAAATTCAGGCAGCTAACATTTGTGGGGCCAAATAAGTCATGTGCAGCAAATGAAGTGGTTGGGTGATAGAGTTAAAAACCTTGGGCTTACAAGAGGCTCTATGATGCTTCCCTTTGAGGCAAGCACTAGAGGTCTGTTTATTTTCAAATCTTTTTGATGGTAAAACTCTTACAAGGTTGTTTTTAGCTAAAATATTTATTACCTTAAAGTTCACATGACCTAGCCTTTTATGCCATAACATAGATTCATCCAAAGAAGCTGTAGCAACTAAACATGTAAGGTTGTCTTTGGGCATTATGTTCCTCATATTAACACTATATAGATTGCTTTTCCTAGGAAACTTAAGTAATACCTCATCATCACTAGTTAACTTAAAATTAGGAGATAAAACCAAGCAATCAGTATCTGTGAACAGAACAAAATTCTTCTTGTCACACATTGTGACACACTGAACATATTGTATTTGAGTTCTTTCACATAGTACACATCTTCAAAGTCCAAATTACCCGTCTTGATTGTGCCTTTACCAGTAATTCTTCCACTAATACCACCTCTAAAAGAAACGTATCCTCCATTCAAATCGATAAAAGTCCGAAGGTAAGATAGATTTCGGTCATGTACTGTAGCACCCAACATCACGAATAGCCAAGATCATCATTTTATTGGAATGTTCTGCACAAAATAATGGAAATTTGTTCCTTTTAGGGACCCAAGCCATCATTGACTTGGATATGCCTTGTGCATCAATGTGATCATATTTCTTGAGAGTAACTGAGGGCTTAACAGCATAACCCTTGATTCCCCCAGCAGCATTCACCTTTGAACCATTATTTTTCATTTTAGGCTTAAAAGTATTAACTTTTGGCCTATCAGTATTAAGTTTTGGCATAAAAGTATTAACCTTTTTCCTGTAAAACTTGATCTGTTCATCATAGGATTTGAAGGTTTGTGATGCCTTAGCATTAAAGGGCCTTGGTGAATTAGATGGTGACTTTGAAAAGTTTCTTGTGGGTCTTTCACCAAATACTACGGGTTGTGGTCTAGCGATTATGCGCCCTTGAATTATTCAAAGGTTTTATGCCGGTTTAAGAAGAAGCGCTCTAGGGGTCATGATGAAATTTGAGGTCTCATAGGGTGTCTCGCATTAAGCACGCAAATGAGAGAACTACCACACACAAAGCAATATTTATTATACATGACAAATTCATCTCTAGTTGATTAGATTTTGACCGATTCCAATTCCTTTGGTTACCTCTAGGACTAGATGACATATTTATATACATCTCAGCATATTTTACAGCCTTCTTAACAGGTTTGTCATTTGGTCTTACAAGTTTAGAGGCCTGTTCTTGCTTTTGTTCACTAGACTCCACATTTGCCTTTTTATTTTCAGATACAGACACCTCAGGCAAGGAGGTGTCCATGGCACTTTCAAACACTTTATCAGTCTTTTCAGAGAACATACTTTTGATTATAGGACCTCGGATAAATGTGGGTTCCTGAAACTCTTCTAATCCAGTGTGTGCCAGGTCAATACTAGGTGGTGAAGGAATACCTCTTAATGGTGGTTGTGTTGTCTTATAACTAGGTGGTGTTGTCTTATAACCCATACCAGATGTGGCTTTGCCAATTATAGCTTTTTCAAGGTATTCATCAAGCCACTTAGAGTTATAATGGTGTGTGTCTTGAAGATGCTCAACACTTAGCTCTATATTGTCTTTAATTTTTGTGGCTTTTTCAAGTTCTTCTGTTAATACACTTATTGTTGTATTTTTAAAAGAGATTTCCCTATTAAGTACAGCAGTTGTTTCAAAAAAAAATTGACTCATTTTCTTTATAGTGCACAATTTGTTTTTCTAAAACTGCTAAACCTCTTTTATGATTTGCCAAGTTATAACTGGTTTTAGCAAGTTCTTCAGACACATTATCAAACCTGGTTTTTAGCTCTAAATATTTGCTTAATGGAATACATGTATCTGAGCAATTTGTTTCAGTAAGTACCTAAAATACCAAAGACATGTTGATTAGACTCTCTTCTTCATCAGCCATGAAGCTCCAATCATATCCAGCACCATCAACAGCTACCATTGCTTTGGAAGAGGAGTTATCAGCATCACCATTCTTCCCTTTGTTCCTGGGGCTCCTGCATTCCCTGGCAAAATGCCCAAGCTTGCCACAGTTGTAGCATTCTACCTTTCCGTTGTCAAACCCAGCAACATCTCCATCATTAATCTTAATATGACTTCCAGTTTTCTTCATGAACCTTTTTTCCCTCATGCTGATTAGGGCAATGTTCCATTTGATGTCCATCTCTTCCATGTCATCTTCATGGATTTGTCTCAGATCATCATGAGTGATCTGGGATCCATGACTCTGTTCAGCTATGAAAGCATAAATTGTACCTTCATTGATGCCTGCTGCAGTGGTTACAGGGCATCAGTATTAACATTATACTAGGAGTACTAACATCAAAGCTGTCTATATCATTGCTAGTGACAGGTGTGTTAGATATTACTTTCACATACACATCAACCCATAACACAAAGTAGCATATAGATGGAATTCTAGAGAGAAAGTTAGAGGTTTAGGGAACTTAGTGAGAGAAAGTGAAAGATATTATTATGAGCTCCAACTCTGCCTTGGGAGGTAGAGAGTATTTATAGTCTTACATAAATCGCCACACTTTGGGTGTGGATCGAGGCATCTGGTGGGTAAAGACCGTCCGTCCTCCACGGTGTTGCCAACTAAATACTACTAAACTTAAATGAACTACGACTACGAGCTTTCTTACGATTACATATACTTGAGGTGACCGACTCTTTATCTTGGGAATTTCTAATTCCTAACAATCTCCCCTAAGGAGGTCACCTCAATCATGTACCAAAATTACATTGAATACAAATAGATATTACATTTAACAATTGATCTTGCATTCTTGATGTAGTCCTTTTTCATAAGCTCGTAGTCATTGATTCTTCACATTGCATGTTTGGTTATTCCAAGTGGAGGTCTTTAAGCGATCCACGTGATGATAAGTTTGAGCCATCTTTGGAGATCATCACTATCAACAATCTCGACACATCCTTTGTGGTGTTGGTATGTTGTGAAGTTGTGACTTTGGGACCGACATGCTCACATTACGGATCATGATATCTTCTCATCGAGTAGCGGAAGCTTTCGTTGATTCATGATATTGGCGGCGTAGCGAAGCATGGAGTGAAAATATCGAGTCATTGATGCACTAATCATGATTTCTTTTGAGATGAATGTGTTAAGTGAGCATGCGGCTATGGATTGACCGCTTCATTACGAGCATTTTGCAAGCGTCGGGCGTACTGCATACAACTGTGATTAGCAACAAATCGCACGAAAGTGTCTTTGATCACTTCGTTGAATTGAGTACACGGCCCACGGTTCCCGTTGATCGATACAAATCACTTTGTGATCGGTAGGATTCCTAAGAATCTCCTTGTGAGGGTTTCGCATTTGTTTCTATTGTTCTCAAACCGAACGTCTCAAAGAAGACAACACGGAGTGAGTGAACCGCGATTTGAAATTTCGATTGATGAAAAGAGATTTGAAAAACAATCGTGTATTGCTCAATAGAAATTGTTTTGCAATACAACGAAGGTGTTATTGAAAATCAATTATCAATCATAAAAATACCTTTGATTTGAAAAATGAGTACGGTCGATGTGCTAAAGAAAAGAGTTTTAAGCACAAAGACCGGTTTTCAAAGGTATCCGTCAATCCATAACACGAACGAGATTGATTCAAGAGATTGAATCGCCCCATTGTTTCTGTTCGGTTGTCACATGGTTGATCTATATAATAGATCTCACATGCCACCTACCAGAGCTTGTTTGATGTTGGCTCGGAAGGATTTCCATCTTCATTGTGAATATGTAAACACATCACTCGGATGTTACGCAATAACACAAGGATAATCGTGGGACTCAAGATATAATCTCTCTTTCCACATTGTGTGAAAAGAGAGTCTTCATTGAAAGTGTTCTAATGAGATTTATTGATGATCTCGTGGCTCTAGACTCAATTTGTGCATATTTGGATCCTATAACGGAGACTAGGGAGAGGTCTCCTTCTTCAATATCAACCATCTCTAAGAGAAAGTCGATAGATAATGTCGGTTCCCGTGAGAATGAAACAAGTCCTTTTAAGAGGAACTTGAGTGGCTTGGGAAGTTTAGTGCGGTGCATCCTTTGGGTCCATGACGTCTTGTCTTCAATACCCGTGTTACCTTAGTAACCACCGGTAGCATATGAATTGAACCCGGTTTACGCCCTAAGGTTGAATTGATGGAGGGCTATATCTTTTCACCCTTTATCATTCATTTCTTTTCATTCTTCAACCCCCGGTGCTTACCGAGACTTCATAACTAGAACCTTGTTGGGTTTATTCCGATTAGCTCGGTCTCGTCCGCACTCTTCCCATTCCTTACTTTTCTCCTTTTTCAATATACCTAAGGACTCTACACTATCTAGTGGATTGTCCTGGTGATCCCTCCGGTTCTGGCGGATCATGGGAGCGAATACCTAACCTAACCATCCTTATAACACCATGCATAAAGTAAATTGGT
>CM040241.1:140337279-140374840 GCA_022545495.1 Chrysanthemum lavandulifolium | reverse complement strand
AAAAGGTTCAAAAAATAATTTTTCAATTTTATTAAGTTAAGATAAATATAAAAAGTAAAAAGTAATTTTCCATATTTTTCATAGTTTATTTTGTAATTTTAGCAATTTAATTAGTTTTTAATAGTTTAAAAATCATGGAGGGAACGTTAAATTCAAATTCCCTTTATTTACGTAATAATGTACTCCAAGTGTTTTGATCTTTTCAATTCGGGTCAAATTTGTGTTAGAGTAATAAAAACTCAAGTGTAGGGATGTGCCTATAAATCCCTATTCTTTTGATGTTATCGTAGAGGATGGTAGAGTAAAAGTGTATGAAAAAAAGTGTTCAAAAAAAAAAAAAAAAAAAGGCTACCATCCTACATCTATATTTAAATTTATGTTTGTTTGTTTCATGTTATATAGAGTTTATAGTGTCGAGTCTTGGCTTAGCAACGCCATTCTTCTCATGCTTGTAACATAAAGATTTTTGACTTGCCACCACTAAATCACCTATCCCACCAAACCCTTTGTTTCCCTACCGTAAGACTAATGTTACAACCCTTTAAAAGGCCTCTTGGATAGTTTTTCCTAGGTGCATACGCCAAAGCGATGGAGGTTTGATATAGTCTCAAGCCTATGGTAATCTATATACTAGGACCGGTTAATGAGTGTTTATCTTCCATTTCCAACTTGATATATTTCATATACACCGAGATGAGAGTATCCAAACACCACTTGTGAGGTGCTAGTATGTAATTTACGTGCTTGTTATGACTTTTATGGGCTTATACGTGTTGTGAATTATTCTAAACTAATGCTTCATGACCCCTAACTTATAAATTAATTGGCTAAAAGCACATTTGCTTGAGGACAAGCAAATACCAAGTGTAGGGATATTTGATAAGGATTTAAAAGGTACACTTTTGAGGGGTTAATTAAGCCCTTAATCGATCACTTTTATATCCGTTCTTTGCTAATTTTGTTCCTTTTCACTTTTAGGTCTTTTGAAGGCAAATTGCTGGAATAACACTTATTCGGACGAAAAGGCGCGAATATATGAAGAAAATGGCAAAAGTCAAGAATCAAGACACTCAAGCTCTTGAATTGAAGGTGACGGCATCACGACCAAATGGCGACGCCGCCGCAACACATTTTGTAACAACTCAAGAGCCAAATTGCTAGTTTGCACTTGACGACATCGGGTTTTAAAGTAGGCGTCACAACTGGGACGGCCTAGATTCGGATCCGACGGCGCCGAAGATGAAGCCGACGACGTCACAACCATAAGGTGACGCCACAAAGTTGACGTGGCAAGACGAAAACCTAATGGCGGCGATCGACGGCGTCACAAATAAAGAGTGACGCCGTCGCATGTTGTAACTCTATATATAAAATTCGAATTTTCAGATTTTTAGGGAGATAGTTTTGTGGAGTAAAACCTAAACCGAACTTTGGCTGTCTTGGGCAGTATCTTAGGGTTCCATACCCTATTTTACAACAAAATAAGTGATTTACTTCATTAATTCAATTATGTCTTCAATTGTTTGTGTGTAAGCTTGCATGTTTTCCATGTCCGGCTAATTTACTTGTGTGTTTGCTTAGATCTATGAAACCTAGGTATTGAATATTGATTGGTTATCTCTTATCTTAATTGTGATTGACCTAGTATTTCGATAGGTCATTCGTTGTGTTTTTAATGCTTGAGTAATCTTTGTGAACATTAGTTTATAATCACCTAGAGTTATTGTAGGCTAAACATCCAAAGGTAACCTTAGAGTTAGTTTATGAATCCTAGAGATTTCGAAGGCAATAACCTTAAGGTAGTCTCAAAGAGTTAGGGAAAAACGCATACCCTACGACCGTAGAAGATACAAAATGTTAAGAATAAGGACGTGACAATTCAACCATCAATAGGAGATAACTAGGGAGTAATAGCATCTAGGTAAACACATTTTTAACTATCATACGAGCACACAACAATAGACATAGACTACACTCACCTTAGCTTAGTTAATTAGATAATTAGATAAGTAGAGTAATCGGTAGAAATACCAACCCCCCAAATCCAATACCCTGAGATTCGTACCTTTCAATTTTCTAAAAAATATAAAAAAAAATAATCTTCCTCAACCCCAACCTTAGCGTAGTAATTTCTCACTAGCATTCCTATTCCCCTAGAGAACGATATCAATTTTCGAGGCTTACCCTAATACTATACTACAACGATTAGGTTCACTGCCTAGGGTGTTGAAAAGCTTGTTTCTCGGATTGCTTCATTTTCTTTTCCTTTTGCGGGCAAACCTGCCGGATCAGCTTTCTCACCAAAATTTTGCACTCCACTCTTATCGGGGATACGTTCGGGGGCCCCCAAAGGCTGGGCGACATGCTGAGGTATTTTCTCTCCATCATTCATTGGGCAACCACGACCCAGCCGTGAGCCCTGTTCCATCCTCAGTCGCAAATACTGAGACATAGTTACAACAAAAAAAAAAAGAAAGAAATTGTTAAATTAAATGGCAAAGAAAGAAGAAAGACACAAAAATGGATATCCTATAAAAAAATGTAACATATTGGATTTCACAAACACATCATATCATGATCAAGTGGGGCGTATAATTTGAAGGTTTTAGAGAGAGAAATAGTTAGAGGTTTGGGAACTTAGTGAGAGAAAATGAAAGTATTATTATGAGCTCCAACTCTCTACCTTGGGAGGTAGAGAGTATTTATAGTCTTACACAAATCGCCACCTACGGGTTGTGGATCAGGCATACAGTGGGTAAAGACCCGTCCGTCTTCCACGGTGTTACTTAACTAAATACTATTAAACATTAAATAATCTACGACTACGAGCTTTCTAACGATTACATATACTCAAGGTGACCGACTCTTTAATAACTGGATTTACTAAATCTTAACAAAAAATCTTCAGTAAAGCAAGCCTCGACATTCGCGTTACCATTTTATCCAGATCCTTGAATTCCGAATGGTAGCCGGGATACTTCCAAATGGTCGTAAGCCCGACCTCAAATAGAAGCCCCGAATGAATGGGTCGGAGCTCTACGACACTTTCCGTCAGCGTTTGGACATCTACCTCGTCATAGCCACTAGATAGAGCATTATCCGAGACATTCGAGTCCGAATGCCTCCAAGGCACCGCATCCGGAATAGCCCTCCGGTCAAGTAGAAAAAACATGTCTTTCCAGTTTTTTAAGCTCGAACATGTTTCCTTAAAAATCCTCCCGGCGCCCGACCAGTTCGACGTTCAAAAGAAAACCAATGTCCCTGTTTATTAAGTTTGTAAAAAACACGGAATAAGTTGATTGTGGGCTGGATCTCCAAGATCCGACAATATACCTCGAACATGGCTAATCGGTTCAAACCGATGGGTACTAACTGGGAAATATGGACCTTGAAATACCTGATCACCCTAAGCAGGAAAGAAGAAAAGGGAACCCCGACTCCTGAAAACTCAAAGTACTGCTCATAAAGAACTATAGCGTCCGCCGGAAGGTCGTTTATAGTAAAACCTTCCGGTGGCAGACGAGGATGCAAATCAGTGGGAACACCGTACCCAACGACTATGCCCTCCAGCTCCGCCTCGGTCAGAACGGAGGTGAAAATATGCATATCAGATTTGGGGGAAGGATCGGAGACGTGAGATTGAGAACCGGATGCCATTGAAAATGTTTAGGAATAATGTAACGCGAACGGAGAAGAGAAGTGGAAATAAATGCACCTGAATCAACCGGATGATCTGACGACAAAGGACGGAGAAAATGATAGTAAAAAGTGAAAACATGAAATAGGGTAAAAATGAATTATATAGGCAAATGAGGGGGACACAAACATCCCATCGTTTCAAAAGCATACGCGAGGTCCATCGAACCGTCAATAGGGCGCGTGTTTCCACGTGGCACGATCCCACTAATCTCGGTAAAACAATTTTAACCTATTCGCCCAATGGGCTTGGGCTTCTTGCTTCTTGTGTGTGCCCAATAAGACAAACTAAATTTGAAATTCGAACGGATAAGTATGACGATCGGATTAGTATCGGACAACTTGTCAAAAATAAGTAATATGATATTGGGGACATGACGACGTATATGGTCGATCGGTGAATGTACCGGAGGCCAAAGACCAAAGATTAGCACACCAAGGGGGTCGATCCAAAAGAATCGTTGACTGGCAAAGACATTTGGCATTTAGCCTAGAAGCATTTCGCCTCATTCTCCGGGTGTCGACATGATGTCGTGATGTGTGTCGCAAAGAGTCGAGACGATGTCACCGACAGCCGCCAACACCACAGAGAAAGTGACATGAGAAATGACCGATAGTGACAACCTACAATATAAATACGCATACAATAATTGGTAAAAAGGTATCATTTCTCTCACACACACATTTATACTATACCCTTCGGTAACCCACACTTACTCTCACGCAGGAGCTTGGTCCTGGGATAACACCCGGGGCGAGGCTAACGCGTTGTTTCATACTTGCAGGTATCCAGAAGACTTAGTTTAACAAGACTCAAGGATATCCGAAGAATCATTAGAGCTCACAAAAAAATACTTCAACAAAAAGGATTGTAATTTATGGCGATTGAAAGACTATATGATGAGACTGAATAAAATTCGAAACCTAATTTTATTAATTTAAATAATTTTAAAACCGAAATTGGGGTAACTATTTAGATAAGTTGTGAAGAGATGAAGAAGAAGAATAGATAACTCTGAAACTGAAAAGAGAAAAAGAAAAACATGTGGTGGGCTTCAGATGCTTTTTAAAACTTTTAAAAAATGTGTTTTTCTCTCACTTTTTATAGGAGTGGCAAGGTCAAGACAAAATATTTACACTCACAATTGACATTACATAATCGTTTATGAAGACAAATTAACTGGGATGTGTTCCTGATCGTTTATGAAGATAAACTGGGATGTTACACTAGATATTTACATATATGATACATCTTTTTAACTTATCATCTTTCATAATTAATATTTATATTGAACCAAGTAGCCTAAGGTCGTGCATAGTGGTAACACAGGTCACTGTTTCACATCGATTTATCTCTCGATGACGACCTAGTTGCCACGGTGGTGACCTAGTTTTTTATTTTTTTATTTTTTATTATTTTCTTATTTTTTAATTCAAATATTTTTAACAACAAAATTAAACTTTATTAATAAAAATACTTAAACATTACAACAATAATTAAAATCTTAAACTAATAAAGCGTAAACAATACAATACTTATTAAAAAGCGAAACTAATAATCTAAGTTGTGTCGTGCTTTGATTGTTGCCTTAAGTTGTTGAAGTTCTTGTAGTTGTCGACGGCATATTTGGGTCGAGGGTGTATTGTAGAAAATTAATTCTTGTGTCCGGTTTGATTGTTACGCCAATGCAAGTTGATGACGTTGGATCTCAAGTTTCTCCTTTTGAACTCCTCGGCTCGCCTTGCCGTTGCCTCTTGTAGCTCCAACTCTTTTGCTTCAATTCCATATTTTTTTTTTTTCTTACTTGACGGCTGAACTTGAAAAATTTCTTGGCCATCGTACTAACAAATGATTTAGGTGGCTCACGAGAGAGGCGGGTGCTTTCTTCTTGATGCGTCCACGACCTTTTGGTCGTGATTCTCGAGTCTCTTCCTCTTTAGAATCATCCACGTCTTGGGGATTAAAAGGACCTCTTGTTGACTCCGAGGTGGTTTCCGAGGTCTTGGATTTCTTCCGACTATTCGGGGTGAAAGAAGGCATCTCAACAGTTTTCCAAGCAGAATGCTTCTTCAAAACTTTCCAACACTCCTTCAATGTAAACTCATGCTTGTGAATCACACGGTATTCTTTACAAGCTTTTTCATAGTCGTCTTCGTCATTCTCACCACTTCCGTGATTCTTCTTGATATTATCCATAATTGCACAAAAGAAACCAACCCTAGAATGGATCCCACCCTTCCATTTGGTCGTGATGGAGTCGTAGGTTCTCTGGTTGTCTCAACCTGATACGGTCCTTCATCAATTGACTTGAGAATGTTAACTCCATTTTCCTTACCAAGACAGTACAATCTGATTCGTTAAGCCCAAGAGTCGTAGTCGGCCTCATCAAGCATAGGTGAACGAGTATCTGAACCACCGCTTGAACGCCCTCGACCATGAGAAATGATTGTAGGCACGTTGGTAGACATGTTTACAGATTTCACGGGATTTTATAACTCTATGATTAAACCGGGAAATAGATTCTTTCACGGGATTTTACTAAATCAAGAGAAAACCGTAGAATGTAATCAAGAAGAAAAACACTAAGTCACAAGAGATAAATCGCTCAACAGGACAAATCTCACAGTCAACAAGTCGCTCAAAAGTAACAAGTCGCCTCTATTACCAAATCGCTTAAATCACAACAAGTCGCTTGATCAAGATAAACCACTTAACCAAGACAAATCGCTTAAGCTTACAATTTGCTTCAATAAGCAAATCGCCTAAAATGACAAACCGCTTAAATATCACAAGTCGCAGAAGAATGATGATATACATTTTCATATAAAACACTAAACAAGTAATATTGTTTGTATCTTATAGAAATGCATATGTATAACAACTAGTGTTTACATAATATGGAAATGTGCATATATATATTGTAATGGGTAATGTAATGGGTAAAATCTAAGTCCTTGACCCATTGACTAGGTAAAATGAATGTTGTTGGGTAAAACTCAAAATCCAAGACCCATACCCATGGAGCTTGATCCATAACCCATGACCCATTGCATGACATCATGCATGAAGTCATGATGGGTATTATCCATGATCCATGACCCAAGACCAATGACCCAATGTCTAGATACATTGCATCTTGTTGGGTATCCATAATTCATTACCCATAATCCATGGTTCATAACCCATAACCCATAACCGTGTTTGCAACTCAAAATCCGGACTTAAGTCGACCCACCGCGGATCCCTTGGATTGCACTAGCCGGATCCCTCCGGGAGGATCTGGAACCGTGGAATATTAGAGAAATTTGCCTATAAGTAGTGAGCCATTTCTCTCTTGTTACTCACCCCTTTTACACATACTCTCTTAGTATTGTAACATCTCTAACCTCGATCCAAAGGATCTTTCTATGTAGTATTGTGTTTGTGTGATTCTCTAGGTTCCTCTTAAAGCGAGATCACCACCTCTTGAAGACGCAAGCTCAAGGTCATGAGTTGCTAAGCCGTCATCATCAAGACCACTAAAGTGTCTCTTGTTGATAGTTATTTTCTCTTCATAAAAGTGTCGTGTCGAAGGCATTAGTGAAAGGTGCCTAAGGTTCGTGGTCAAGTCATTAGTGAAAGGTGCTTAAGGTTCGTGTCAAAGGCATTAGTGAAAGGTCTTTGAAGGTTCATATCGAAGGCATTAGTGAAAGGTGCCAAGGGTCGATCAAAGGCATTAGTGAAAGGAGCCAAGGTGTACATTCGATATGATGCATTGATGTACAAGATAGATAGTTTGGGTTAAAGGATATTGATATCCTTATGATGTTGTAATAAGGACTGTGTTTCCTTTGGGTTAGTTGTGTTGTGTTGGGTAGTAGTTCCTCTTTTGTAATGGAACTCGGTATCTAACCTTGTATCGGATAATGTGTAGGCAATGTTGTGATAGGTGTGGTTCTACCTCGTGGAAGAACTGGGTGTCTAGCCTAGTACCGGATAAAGAGTAGGCGAAGATATGAAGGCTTCTCCGCCACATTAAGTAGCTTGTGTTGTGTAGTGCTTACGAAATCTCGAGTTGAGAACTCGAGGAGTGGAGTAGGGCAAGGAAGGTGTCCTTGTAGCTGAACTACTATAAATACTCGTGTCGTGGTTTTGTGTTCCTTACTCATCATCCAACACACACATTAAATAGATTGACTTAAGTCGATCTAAATAGTTTAAACGAAGTTTAATCGGTAAAACTATTCAACCCCTTATAGTTTTACACAATTGGTACCGAGCTTTGTTACCAAGTTTCTTAGAATATATTTTACTTTAAAACTTGATACGATCCGTGTATGTTTGAAAACTACAAAGAAGGAGATTTCTTAAAACAAAAAGTCATGTTTTTAGAAACCATTATATTTTAAATGTTGGATAGTGATAGATAATTCTAACATTTTCTTTTGGGAATTCTTCATGCTAGAGTCGGTATTTTAAAAGCTCATGAAGAATTTCACCTCTATGATTTTCAAAATCATAAAAGAATATATAGTGTTAATACAAATAAGTCGTAAAACTTTTATTTATATTTTACGATCTTCTAATGTTTTGTCGATAACAAACGTAAAATCATTTTAACGAAACAAATAAAATACGTAAATGGTTTGAGCCAATAGTTTACTAACACACTTACGTTTTCACATAAAACACTAAACAAGTAATAGTGATTTTATGATTGAGTAATACATATGTACAACACCTAGTGTTTACATATTGGGTAGATATATACATAATTAGTATGTATTATAATGGGTAATATAATGGGTAGAAGTTTAAGTATTTGACCCATTGACCAAATACATTGAATGTAGTCAGGTATAACCCAAAGTCCATGACCCATACCATGGAGCATAACCCATAACCCATTGCATGACATCATGCATAAGTCATGAATGGGTATTATCCATGACCCATATATTTAACCCATGACCCATCGACTAGATGCATTGCACATACTAGATACATTGTATCTACTTGGATACCCATGGTCCAAAGTCTAGGACCCATGACCCATAAACCATGACCCATGACCCAAAACCCATGGGCAAAGAGGAGCATCCCATGGTTCCCCCAATTTACCCTGGACGGATCCCTCAAGTAAGGGATCCGTGGAATAGTAGCTAATTTTCCTCTATAAATAGTGAGCCATTTCTTCATTTTGGGTTGCCACTCCTACACATACTTTCTCCTAGTATTGTAAAATATCTAACCTCATATCTAAAGGATCTTTCTATGTAGTTTGTGTTTGTTTTTGTGTGATTCTATAGGTTCCTCTTAAAGGCGAGATCACCAGCTCTTGAAGTCGAGCAAGCTCAAGTCCATGAGTTGCCATGCCGTCATCATCAAGACTACTAAGGTTCTCTTGTTGATAGTTCTTTCTTCCTCCTAGAGGTTTTGTGTCAAAGGAATTAGTGAAGAATGTCGAAAGAGTCAAGACGAAGGCATTAGTGAAAGGTGCTTTACATCCGTGTCAAAGGCATTAGTGAAGGATGCCAAAGAATTAAGACGAAGGCATTAGTGAAATGTGCCAAACGTCCGTGTCAAAGGCATTAGTGAAGGGTGCTTAGAAGTCAAGTCAAGAGGCATTAGTGAAGGATGCCATGGGTGCACAATCGATAAGGTGTATCGCTATACAAATAGAGATAGGTTGTTTCAAGGACATTGATATCCTTGATGATATTGTAATAAGGAGCGAGTCTTTTTGGGATAGGTGTTGTGTAGTGTTGGGTAGTAGTTCCTCCTTTGTAATGGAACTCGGTATCTAGCCTTGTACCGGATAAAGTGTAGGCGACGTTGTGGTAGGTGTGGTTCTACCTTGTGGAAGAACCCGGTGTCTGGCCTTTTACCGGAAAACGAGTAGGCGACGTTGTGAAGGCTTCTCCGCCATAAGGAGTTGGTGTCGTGTAGTGATTACGAACTCTCGAGTAGGTGACTCGGGGAGTGGAGTAGGGCAAGGAATGTGTCCTTGTAGCCGAACCACTATAAACACTCGTTTCGTGGTTATGTGTTTCTTACTCTTTATCTTTCATTACACATTTACGTATCTATCTATCAATGTCCAACATACACATATAAATAGATTGACATAAGTCGATCTAAATATATTAATGAAGGATATTGGATTTCACAAACACTCTAAACCATGATCAAAGTAGGCGTATAAGTATGTTAGAGAGAAAGTTCTAGTGAGAGAAGGAAGAGTTGGGAACTATAGTGAGAGGAAGAAAATATTATTATGAGCTCCAACTCTCTACCTTGGAAGGTAGAGAGTATTTATAGTCTTACAATAAAACGCCACACAACGGGTGTGGATCGTGGCATACGGTGGGTAAAGACCCGTCCGTCCTCCACGGTGTTACTTAACTAAATACTACTTAGCTTAAAATAACTACGACTACGAGCTTTCTAATGATTACATATACTGAGGTGACCGACTCTTTAATACCGGAATTTCTAATTCCTAACAATCTCCCTAAGGAGGTCACCTCAAACGATACTAAAAATACATTGAATACAATCGAGATATTACATTAACAATTGTTCTTGCATTCTTGATGTAGTACTTTGCTCTGAAGCTCGTAGTCATTGATTCTACTCATTGCATGTTTGGTTAATCCAAGTGGAGGTCTTGTACTGATCCACGTGATAATAATTTTAAGCCAGCTTTTGAGATCATCAGCTAACAAAAATCTATGAGACATCCATTGTGGTGTTGGTATTATATGATGTTGTGAATTTCGGACCGACATGCTCACATTCTGGATCATGATATCTTCTCATCGAGTAACGGAAGCTTTCGTGGATTCATGATATTGGCGTGAGCGTAGCGAGCGCATTTATGGAGTGAAAATATCGTAGTCATTGATGCACTTATCATGAATTCTTTTAAGATGAATGTGTAGTGTGAGCATGCGGCTATGGATTGACCGCTTCATTCGATCACCGCAAACGTAGGATGTACCCGCATAAAACAGATTAGCAATAAAGCACACGAAAGTGTCTTTGATCACTTCGTTGAATTGAGGTACACGCCCACGGTTCCCGTTGATCAAGACAAGTATTGCTCGTGATCGATATAATTCAAGAATTTCCTTGACAGGGTTTCGCAATGCTTCTAGTTGTTCTCAAACCGAACATCTCAAAGAAGACAACACGGAGTGAGTGAACCAAATAATAGAAATTCACCGATTGATGAAAAGAGATTTGAAATACAATCGTATTGCTCAATAGAAATTGTTTTTGCAATGCAACGAAGGTTTTAATGAAAATCAATTATCAATCATAAAACACCTTTGATTTGAAATATCCGAACACGGTCAATGTGCTAAAGAAAAGAGTTTTTAAGCACAAGGACCGGTTTTCAAAGGTATCCGTCAATCCATAACTCGAACGTGATTGATTCAAAAGATTGAATCGCCCCATTGTTTCTGCTCGGTTGTCACATGGTTGATCTATTGAATAGATCTCACATGCCACCCACCAGAGCTTGTTTGATGTTGGCTCCAGAGGGCTTTCCATCTTCATTGTGAATATGTTTGCATATCACTCGGATGTTCGGCAATACCACAAGGATAATGCGTGGGACTCAAGATATAATCTCTTTCCACATTGTGTGAAGCAGAGTCTTCATTGAAAGTGTCCTAATGAGATTTATAGATGATCTCGTGGCTCTAGACTCAATATGTGCATATTTGGTTCTGTGTCGGAGACTAGGGAGAGGTCTCCTTTCAATATCAAAAATCTCTAAGAGAAAGTCGATAGATAATGTCGGTTCCCCATGAGAATGAAACAAGTCCTTTTAAGAGGAACTTGAGTGGTTTTGGAAAGTTGAAGCACAGCAAGTCACCGGGTCCATGAGGTCTTGTCTTCAATACCGATGTTACCATCAAGAGCATATGAATTGAACCCGCCGCCGCTAAGGTTGAATATATGGAGGGCTATTTGTTTTCACCCTTATCTCATTCGACTCTTTTCATTCTTCAACCCCTTCAAGGCTTACCGAGACTTCATAGCTAGAACCTTGTTAGGTTTGTTCCAAGACTAGCTCTATCTCATCCGCACTCTTCCCATTTCTCATTTTTCTCCTTTTATCATCATACCTAAGAACTCTACACTAACTAGTGGATAGTCCTCGGTAGATCCTCCGGTTCGGCGGATCATGGGAACACATACCTAACCTTATCATCCTTATATCACCGTATATAACGTAAAGTAGGTTGGTCTATTTGGTATTGTTCATCCGCCATTTGGAACCAATTGAAAACCGTTTGAAAATCAATCCAGACATCGGGTGATATATTATCAAAACATTTTGTACGAATTGATTTTGATATTTTAGAACAAGTGCTCCCCTCAACATGTGCATCAAATGTTTGAAATCATTTTGCACACGGAGGCAAGAGGAAGAATTAACTTCTTTGATTACCATTTTGTAAAGATATCAACATCACTTCCTAATCGAATCAAGTAGATAAAGCATTTTGGGAAGGATGAGGTTTTCATGATTTTGCTCCCCTCAATATGTGCTTCTAGGTTTGAAAAGAGTTTTGCACATACTAGAGGAACCCGCATATGAGATAAGTGATCACGTTTCAAATCATAGGTTTAAGATAGATGCTCCTCCTCAACATGTGCATGGAAAATTTGAAATCGTTTGTCACATGTGGGAAGGATAGCATGTACATCCTTATAAAACCATTTACCAATTATCGCTTTAAATCCAATTTAAATCACACATTCTCCCCGATCATAATTATCAAATCATTTGAGATTTGTGATCTCTTATAGATTTAAATTGATTTTGAAAGCTTTTAAGGAGAATTGTGACTTGATTATGAAAGCGTTTTAATCGATAAGGATCGGATTTTAAAACTTTAAACCCATTGATAAAACATGCATGAATATCTTTTGAAAACAATTGAATGCCAAATAACTTTTAATTTAATTGAAATTATTCTCCCCTCAATCAATGACATAGGTTGTTGATTGAGAGATTGATATTTTGACAAATAAGTCCGATGATTATCAAAAATAAAGATCGAGTTATTTTCAAAGCGATTAGTTTTCATGAGATAAATGTTTATAGAATCGAGCATGGAATTTTGAAAACTTGATAAAGAATGGCTCGTTCTTTCTTTAAAAAGCGGTTATCACGAAATGACAATAAACCATTGTTTCTCTTTCTCCCAAAAATAATTTTTTTTTTTTGATTTTGATTTTTTTATATAAAATTCGAACAACATCTAAAGTCCCGTGTCATTCTTTGAATGACAAAGACAAAGACCGTAGATATTTCGAACGAGAAAAAAACATTACAAATTGACAATATTTTTTTTGAAGATTTTTCAATTTTCATTTTTTATGGATTTTGAAGGTTTTATATTTTTCTGTTTGATTTTGAGGGTTTTATAATTTTGTATTTTGTTTTTTCTCGAATAGATATATACAAGAGATAGATGAAGATAGACCTTACTCCTCGCCTTCCTCCTCAAGACGTTTGAGTGTTCGGTTGAAGGCTTTTCAAGCCTAGTCATGGAAGTATGAACTCAAAACGTTCTCTTGGAAGAGCTTTAGTGAAGATGTCGCTAACCGATATTCGAGACCTCACAAAATAGAGTTCCACCACACCTTTTCCACTTGCTCCCCGATGAAATGATGTCGAATGTCGATATGCTTAGCTCTTGAGTGTTGAACGTTATTGCATGAAAGAGCAATAGCACTTTTATTATCACAATCTGGAGGATTTTGTTAAATACAAAGCCATAGTCGGTTAATTGAGATCTCATCCAAAGGATTTGAGCACAACAAGATGACATGGCTATGGATTCTGCCTCTGTAGAGGAAATATAAGTACTCATTTGCTTCTTTGAAGACCACTCACAAGCTTATCTCCCAAACACCGAGCACCTCCGCACGTGCCGACGAGTATCTTGACATCCTGCATGATCGGCATCTGCATAGGTCGTTAGTGACATACCGTTGTCCTTGGTACCAAAGTCCCATATTGATGGTTCCTTGGAGATACCAAAGACCCGTTTAACCGCTTCAAGGTGCTTTTAGTAGGCTTAGCCTCGGTATCTAGCACACATGCAAACAAATGAACAGGATGTCCGGTCTACTAGCAATGAGGTACATCGTGGATCCAATCATACTACGATATTTCGTTTGGTCAATCATGATCCCCGAGTGGTCCTCATCTAGTTTGGTTCGATCAATCATGGGAGTGTCAACAGGTCACTTGAATCAAATCCAAATTTCTTTAAGATCTCGGTTGCATATTTAGATTGATTTATGAAAATGCCTCCGGGACTTTGTGAAATTTGTAATCCCAAGAAAAATGACATTTTTCCTATCATTGACATTTGAAAATTTGAACTCATTTCATTTGAAAAACGGTCACACTCATTGGGGTCTGTTGGATCGATATACTTTAATCAAACTAACTTAACTAGCTTGTTAAGGTTTAATAACCTCGGATAAATCCTAAGTTATTAACAAAGAAACACCGAGCAATCTTTATCAAGCACGCGGAATTTACTTAACAAAGCTAAGAAGAAAAACTTTATTATAAACTCTAAATCGCTTATTATGCGGATACTCTAATACAACTCTAAGATAATCGAACTTTCTCTAAAACACTAATTAAGTAAACTCTAAAACTCTTTTTCCAAATCGTACATCTAATGCCAATCTAGGAGTCCTTTATAGGCTCAAGGATATCCTAGTCGGTTTACAATTGATAACCTTGTACGACAAGTAATCTAAACATGGAATACAATTCTTTCCATAAACGAATATAACAGTTTGTTTGTTCTAGCAAAGATGCTTTGACTTCATCTTGCGATTTTGACTCTGTCTTTAGCAAGATACTTTGACTATTTGACTTCTTCCGGTTCTTTGCGCTTACGGTGCTTTCATATCTTGATGCTTTGATATCTTCACTTTCATATCCCAACAGGTCGATCGAGGCAAAGATGATATCATCAACATAAATTTGAACATGAATTAAATGTTTGCACGACTTCACGGTGAACAATGTTGGATCAATCGCTCCTTTGTTAAATCCGGTAGATAGAAGAAACTTTGATAGTGTATCATACCATGTCCTTGGAGCTTGCTTTAAACCGTAAAGAGCCTTCTTCAAATGATAAACGTGAGTAGGACGCTCTTGATTCACAAATCCTTAAGGTTAGGACGTGACGACTTCTTTAAGATCTCCGTTCGAAATGCCGTCTTTACATCCATCGATAGACTACCATGTTCTTACTAGCGACATTAGCCAAAATCCGATTGCCTCGATTCGAGCAACAGGAGCAAAAGATTCTTCAAAGTCTATACCCTCCTCTTGACGGTATCCTTTAGCAACTAATCGAGCCTTGTTCTTCAACACATCACCATGCTTATCAAGTTTCACTTTGAAGATCCATTTTAGAGCAATAATCATAGCATAACTGGAGCATGTACTAACTCCCATACATCAAGTCGATCAAACTCATGAATTTCATCTTGCATAGCATTGAACCGGTTGCCTTCATTCATGGCGCTTTAACATCCTTTGGTTCGATCTTTGAGAGTACGGAGTTGAAGAAGCACCATAAGGCATCGGTTGCAAGTTGTTTCCGTGTTGATACAGGATGAGAGGATTTCAATGATGTTGTCTAGTGGATGATCTTGAGTCCATTTTCTAAGGTGTTCATGTGGCGGTTGTTGAGGGACCGAGGTAGCAGTCAAGTTTCTCAAGAAGATGGTTCGATGATGATTCAGAGCAAATATGTTTTCAAATGGAGCATCTTCGGGAGTAGCAAAGGATTAACTTCATCATTGATGCGTAAACAGTTCCGTGATGTACATTTGAAGAATGATGATTTGTCGATGAGGCCGAAGGTTCAAAGAACAGCGCTTCTTGACTTAATGATATAGAGGCGGGATTGACTTCATTCACGAATACGAGTAGCCTCTGCTTGAGGAGTTGTCAGTTCATTAGCACTTGGCTCATCTGTTCATCAAACATAGGATCAAACAATTTCTTTAAATCATCTTGGATGGAGGTACATATGGAGTTTCTTGAGAAGAGTTTGGAACAAGGGATGAACCAATGGGACTGTTTGAAGTGTGGTTCTGAATGGATTGTCCAGAGCCGTTTGACTGGTCGACTCATCAAACGTAACGTGAATTGTTTCCATGATATTTGGGTTCTTTTGTTGTAGATTCGGTATCCCTTTTGTTTGGTGCATACCTACAAAACTTCAATGTCTGCTTTAGCTCTCGGTTTGCCTAAGTCTTGACCTCATTAGTTGGATAACACAATGCACCAAACACACGAAGGAAGAGAGATTAGGTTTTCTGTTGTGGAGCAGTTCATATGAAGTTTTTCCATGAACAAAGTGTGAATCGGGAACGATTTTGTGTGTAGCATGCGGTGCAATAGCTTCACCCGGAGAAACATTGGGACCTTTAGTAAATCTGCATTGTTCTAGCGGCTTCCACAGGAGTTCGATTTAGTCTTTCAACTACACCGCTCGTTGAGGAGTTCGTGAAACACTTCTTTGATGGTGATTCAATGCTTTCATAAAATTCACTAAGTTGTTTGTTAACAAACTCGGTACCATTGTCTGTTCGGATAATTCGACGGTTTTGTTAAGTCGAACACAGAAATGTTTGATGAGTTCGAACACAGAATTGTAATTGAGTTTGTAGGTTTGGGTTTATGGGTATACTTTTGCTTTTCCCAATTGACATCTTGAACAAAGATGATCCTTTTCATAATTTAGTCTAGGTAAACCTACAACTAAGTCCTTTACGGAGAGATCATTGATGGTGCGGTTCAAGTGATTGAGACGACGATGCCATAACCATGACTTTGTTTTGAAGCCTTGACAACAAGCGATTGAGAAGACTTCATCATATCATCGATAGAGATGGTGTAAAGATTTGAACCACGAGTTCCTCTTATGAGTTCCTTACCATCAAGTTCTCTAACAAAACAAGTATGTTTTCTCAAGGCTACTTCTAGATCGAATCACGAATTGACCAACAGAGAACAAATTATGACCAAGACCTTCCACATAGTATACTCTAGAGATAACACTATCACCAACAACATAATCACCATAACCCATAATTGCACCAAATGATCATTACCGAATCTAATCGTCTCATGAATTTGCTCATGAAGTTCATGAGCGTGACCGGTCGCCAATCATATGCTTGGAACAACTGAGTCCAGTACCACAAAACGATTTGAACGATCTGCAGGTTGAACACGCACAAGAATGGATAATCGGATAATTGGGATCCCGATGCAAGAATGGGTTCCATTTGGTTAGTAACAATGGTTGGAACACCCACATCGTAAATAGAAGCATTCATATCGAAATTAAGGCAATGGAATCATTATGAATAGATGCGATACTAGTGTTCAGATTAGCCCTATTCAAAGTGTGCTCACTTCTTAAGGAATAGTTCTACCAAGAGGCATCCATTTTCTAGTGGGCATTGTTTGTTTAGTCTTATGACCAACGGTATCCAATGATAGCCTAACTTACTAAATGTTCTTCCCGTGGTTTCCACCGTTTTCTAACTTTCTTTCGCCTTTGCCTTTTGCCTTCTTAGCATGATAATTTTCATTGACAAGATTCATCGATTTGACAAGATAGACAAAGTATTCATACCATATTCATGATTAGCGAATTCAAGCGGACATCAATACAAGGTTTGCAAATAGTATCAAAATTAGACTTAATTACGATGACGCTATGGCTAATACTAGAATCAACATGATTCGTTTTATTCGCTCAAACTTAAAGTTCCTAGGTTAGTCTTCTACTCTTTTCCAATGCACATTCTTAGCTTGCGAGGTCCTATCATTCCTTGTATTGTCTTGAGACTTTGACCGCTTGCTTTAATGTCACCGATTACTCTGTAGAGGAATGGGAACATTAGTTGGTTTTGCTACTATTTGCTTCACTGCTTCGATGTCTTTGGGATCCGAACTACATGCAGGCATACTAAGATTAACTTTTAACACTTGAATTGCTGGGATTTGAACACCTAGAGGGCACACTCGAGTTCACATTCTTAGCACTAACAAATTTGAAAACTGAACTGCTTGAAGGCACATTAGGGTTCACATTCATAACATTTGTCATTGAATGACTTGCATGCTTGGCACTAGGCATAGAACACGGTATCAAGGGATTGACTTGCTCACCTAAGGTTTTAGGGCATATTGTAATTAGGCATTCTAGAAGTTCTTGAGATCGTTTGGCATATAAGCATGCATGGCCAATTGCATTATCATCTGGTTTTTCTAACTTATCCTCTTCTACAATCTCACGGAGACATTCTAGGCTGTCCTTAAGATGTGAGAAATATGTTTGAATAGCAAGTTTGTTATTCCTAAGATGAGGAGGAACATATTTCACAGACAAAGCATATTTATTACAGACATGTACCTTTGATACACCATTCTCCCCATTGGTCATTGGCATCTTCCCTTTTACACGACTCTTTAGATTCTCAATTTCTTTTTGTAACGAGGCTACCGTTTCGTTATTTTTATTCTGAGTGACCTTTATAGATTCAAATAACTCATTGAAATGACGTTTAACCTTTTCATTTTCTTCTAGAAAACTTTCGTTTTCCTTTTGTAATGCATTTACTAAGTTTTGAAGATGAAACGTTTGAGAATTCCGAGAATCTAGAGGAGGAGGCATTTGGGAGCACATCATATTGTTCGTTTGACCCTTTAATTGAGAGATTTGGGCTTTCAACTTTCTCGATCGTGTTGCAATGAGCTTGAATCTGCTCATCACGTTTGTTAATTTGAAAACTGCATCAAACTCGGAGCATCCGAGGATGTCTTGATATTTGAAGTTTGACATTTTCTTTAAGATGTTGATATTTTAGTTGTAAATTAAAATGCTCAACTTATAGTTTAGAAAAATGTTTAACCAAATTGTCGTGATCATCCAGTTCAATTTTCTCATTTAGTTCGAAATTAGTTTTTCAAGCTCAATGACACGATCATGGGAGACTTTCGGGGCAACAGATAGTTCATGAAATTGGGAAGCATTAATAGAACAATTTGTAGCGATGAAAAACATATCTTGAGCAACACATTCGAGAATAAGAGTCTCATTTAATGTATGCAAGTTCTTCCTCTCAATCTCATTATATTTTAGTGCTCGCTCATAGTCACTAACCTCAACTATCATTGCATCAAACTCCTTTTCCATTTCTTTAATGTCTAAGTTCATTCCCTTTTTAAGACTTTTAAAATGTTCTTTTAGCAGTTTAAAGAAAGGCATGACTTGTTAGGAATTAGAAATTCCGTGTATTAAAGAGCTCGGTCACCTCAAGTATATGTAATCGTTAGAAAGCTCGTAGTCGTAGTTCTTTTAGTTAAGTAGTATTTAGTTAAGTAACACCGTGGAGGACGCGGTCTTTACCCATCGTATGCCCGATCCACACCCGATGTGTGGCGATTTATGTAAGACTATAAATACTCTCTACCTCCCAGGTAGAGTTGGAGCTCATAATAATATCTTTCACTTTCTCTCACTAAGTTCCTAAAGCTCTAACTTTCTCTCTAGAATTCCACTTATCGCCTACTTATGTTAATGGTTTGATGTGTATGTGAAAACTAATATCTAACAATTGGTATCAAGAGCCATGGTTAGATCATATCTTGCACATCTTTGGATTTCTAGTGGTTTTAGGTGGTTTTTTTAGTTTGAAAAGTTTAGTGGTTTTGCATCATTTGGGTGATTTCTAGTGTTAAAGTTTGGATTTTGATAGTACTTTTATGTTTAGAATCATCACAAGTGTTTAGGCTTTGATTTGGTAAGCTTGAATCATCGTGGTTGGGTAGTTTTGGATTGAAAAGTGATGTTTTTGTGGTTTTCTTGCTAGCGACTTGACATTCGGACTTCATTCTTCGTAGCGACTTGCTTTGCAATTTCGTGGCGAGTTACGATTTGGAGCTAGCGACTTAGATCTAGCGATTAACGGTACAAGTAGTGGACTCTCCACTACGGGTGGCGACTGTGGTAGCGACTTGGTGCAGAGCTAGTTGCTCTTTAGCGACTTGTATCTTTAGCGACTGAGTGGCAATTCGCCAAAATTTTGCTAGCGACTTGAGGCTTAGCGAGTTACTACTAGCGACTTGCATTTGTCTAGCGACTTGGGACTCTAGCGACTTAGTGGTGTAGCGAATTAGGTGTTAGCGACTTGGTGCATTATCTTCTAGCAACTTGGGTGATTGTTTACGGTTTTCTCTTGATTTAGTAAAATCCCGTGAAAGAATCTATTTCCGGTTTAATCATAGAGTTATAAAATCCGTATAATCTGTTAACATGTCTACCAACGTTCTACTATCATCTCCACTATTGCCGAGGATGTTCAAGCGGTGGCTCGGATACTCGTCCACCCATGCTTGACAGAATCGACTACGATTCTTGGGCTCAGCGAATCAGATTGTCTTGCCTTGGAAAGGAAAATGGTGTCAACATTCTCAAATCAATTGATGAAGGACCGTGTCGAGTTGAGACTACTAGAGATATACTTGATACTAATGAAGATGGAACTCCTATTTACGGAATGGACAGACCTAAAATGTATGATGAGCTTGATGATAAGGAGAAAAGAGATTCGATGCGTATATCGGGGCTTCTAACATTGTTCTTCAAGGTCTTCCTAAAGACATCTACAAGCGATCAATCACAATCTTTGAAGCAAAGGCGTGATGGGATAATGTCAAGATGCTTCTCTCGGGTTCGGAATTAACTATGGAAGACAGAGAATCACAACTCTATGAATTAATTTGAACACTTCAAGATGAAGCCGGATGAGAGTGTCTATGAGTACTATGTGAGATTTCATAAGTTGGTGAATGACATGAGGAACATCGAATGACTATGCCTAACATTCAATTGAACTCAAAATTTGTGAACAACATGAATCTCAAATGGCACAAGTTTGTCACAGCATGAAGCTCACTAAAGGATTGAAGAATACAAACTATGAGCAACTCTATGCCTTCCTCCTTGAATGAGAGACATGCTATGTTTGAAAAATTGATTCTCAATCAGTTCAAAACCAACGAGGGAGAGACAAGCTCGTCTAATGACTCAACCGCCTTCTACTCAAACATCGGAATCACAACCAAAGCTTCACAAGTCATACCCTTGGGTAATGGTAATCCAAACTCATTCCCGATCCTATGTTCAAACAAGTCGATCTTTGATGCACGTGGGTAACTTCATTAATCAACTAGCTCTTCCGATTAGTCAAAACATGAATTCTCTCCACAAACCAACAACAACCTCGAACGACATCTAACCCACACAATCAAGCTACTTAAAGATGGAAGGATCGTGGTGCAACCAGCTCGGAAAGACAGTATGATCGGGGAAGAGGTGGAGCTGGTAGAGGTTATGTTGGCAACCGAATCGAGGAAGGAATGGTAACCAAGGTCAAGCTAAGCCGATCAAATGTTATAACTGTGGTGGTGAGGACACATTGCAAGCGCACATCTCCAAAGCGTCCACGAATCGCCGACACTTGAGAGATAAGATCTTGCTTGTACAAGCTCGGGACAATGGTGCTTTGCTTTGGATGAAGAGGAATTGTTTGTTTAGCCGAGGGCAATGCCAAGACCTATGATGCGAGATGTGGATGAGCAACTTATTAGTGAGATAGGTCACAATCATCATAATGCCTTTCAAGTCGCGATTGTGATGCATACGACTACGATGTGGATGATGGACCTACTGCACACACAATTTTTATGGCTAGCATTTCTCCAATGGTTTCTCCCAAGGTCTCTTCTTCACCACAAGTGGCCCTTCCAAAGACAAACTCATCTCGAGGTACTAAAACTATACGATGATCTTGATGTGCAAAAGATGCATGACAAAGTACTATCAATCGAAACTATTGAATCAAATATTGAAAATATGGGTAATCCGACATTGTCCCATATGATCAATATGTGAAACAAAGTGAAAGTGAAGTTGTACCAAGTGATGCATCTTCTGCGATCAACAATGACTATGTTTTGATGAATACACCGCATGTGCTCGATGATTCTGTAATCTCTCGAACTAAATGCCTATAAAGAACGTGTGGCTATTTATGAACAACGTGCAAAATTTGAGTTGACCACTCGTGAGCAGGAAATGGATGACCAAGTGCATGGGTCATTAGAAAAGTAATTTTAGAGAAGAAGTATTAAAACAAGAATTAAATTCCTTGCAAGAAAAACTTTCTAAAACAATTAAGCAAAACAAGAATTTCAAGATAATGTGAAAATGCTTAAGCAAGAATTTAATGCAAAGGAATCAAAACTCTTGAGAGACTTTTCTAATCGAAAACTTTGAAAAACAAACTTGAAAACAAGTTGTACATACAAGGAAACACCATTGAATTGCTCACATGGTCACTAAACATAGAGTTCTAAGCGATAAGCATAGTGTTCCCATTATAGATAAACCCAACCTGAGTGCGGAAAGACAAAGAAAAGCAACTCAAAATGTGATCTATGATGGCAATGAGATTCTTAAACCTAGACAAAAACCTAGTTGCGTTGAGTGCACAGAGGATGATAAGAAACTAGATGAAATCACTAGGGAAAGGATGAATAAGAAACTAAATGATCCTAAATGCAAAGAGAAAAAATAATTATCACTCCTCATGACTACAAGAAGGAAAAGCTGATTTCCTTGAACAAGTTTAAGCCTCGAGACATTGTTGACTCCCGAACAAGTCTTCGAAAATGGATTTAGATAAGGTAAAGAAAACATTGTTGAAACAAACCCTCCCTTTGGAAAATGCCTAGAGCATTGTGTATCCTCCTAATACGCCAATGCATCTTGTTCCTAGAACAATTGCCACTAAAAGCAAGACCTTAATTAGCCAATACGTTATATTTCAACTATTTGTTGATTTTGAGAAAACTTGCAAGAAAAGGATCACACCCACTGGTATAATCAAGGAGAAAGGGTTTGAACAAATGAAAGAATGTTATTTACAACTAAAATATCAACATCTTAAAGAAAATGTCAAAACTTCAAATATCAAGACATCATCGGATGCTCCGAATTTGATGCGCTTTTCAAATTAACAAACGTGATGAGCGATTCAAGCTCGGTGCAACACGATCGAAAGTTGAAAGCCCAAATCTCTCAATTAAAGGGTCAAACGAACAATATGACAGGCTCCCAAATGCCTCCTCCTTTAGATTCTCGAATTCTCAAGCGTTTCATCTTCAAAACCTAGTAAATGCTTTACAAAAGAAAACGAAGGTTTCTAGAAGAAAATGAAAAGGTTAAACGTCATTTCAATGAGTTATTTGAATCAATTAAGGTCACTCAGAACAAAAATAACGAACAAATAGCTTCATTGCAAAAGGAAATTGAGAATCAAGAGTCGGGTAAAGGGAAAATGCCAATGACCAATGGGGAGAATGATGTATCAAAGGTTCACTCTTGTAATAGATATGCTTTATGCATGACATATGTCCCTCCTCATCTAAGGAACAACAAACTTGCTATTCAAACATACTTCTCATCTCTTAAGGATTGCTTAGAATGTCTGCGTGAGATTATTGAAGAGGATAAGCTAGAGAAACCTCATGATAATGCAATTGGACATGCATGCCTATATGCCAAACGATCTCAAGAAATCTTAGAATGCTTGATCACAATATGCCCAAAGTCATTAGGTGAGAGAGTTAATCCTTTGATTCCATGCTCGATGCCTAAGGCCAAGTATGATATGCATTCGATTCCCAATGTTTTGAATGTGAGCAATGGTGTGCCTTTAAGTAGTTCGATTCGGATCCGTCAATGCTAAGAAAGAGAACTCAAGTGTGCCTTCTAGGAGTACAAATCTCAGTACCTCTAGTTTTAAGAAAGTAAACCTTAGTGCACCCGCATGTAGTTCAGATCCCAAAGACATCTAAACAGTGATGCAAAGAGTAGTTAAACCAACTAATGTTCCCATTCCCTCTACAGAGTAATCGGTGACATTAAGCGGAGGCGGTCAAAGTCTCAAGACAATACAAGGAATGATAGGACCTCTCGAGCTAAGAATGTGCCTTTGGAAGAGAGTAGAAGAACAATCTAGGAACTTTAAGCTTGAATTGAATAAAACGAATCGTGTTGATTCTAGTATTAGCCATATGCGTCAGTAATTAATTCAATTCGATACTATTTGCAAACCTTGTACGATGTCCGCTTGAATTCGTTTCTAATCATGAATGTGGTGTTAATGTTTTGCCTAATGATGTTAATTGTCCGCTTAATATTGTTAATGCTAAAATTCATGCTAAGAAGGCTAAAAGGCAAAACGAAGGAAAATTAGTAAACAAAGTGGAAACCCACAAGAAGAACATTGATAAAATAGGCTTTTATTGGATACCGTTGGTCATAAGACTAATCGATAATGCCCACTAGAAAATGGATGCCTATTGGTAGAACTATTCCTTAAGAAGTGATCACACTGAATGCAGGCTAATACGATACACTAATCTTGCATCTATTCACAATGATTCCATTGCCTCACTTTCGATATGAATGCTTCTATTTACGATGTGGGTGTTCCAATCATTGTAACTAACCAAATGGAACCCATTCTTGCATGGGGATCCCAATTATCGATTATCCATTCTTGTCTCATGTTCAACTGCGGATCGTTCAAATCGTTACGTGGTACCGGACTCAGTTGTTCCAAGCATATGACCTGGAGACCGGTCGTGACTCATGAACTTCGTGAGCAAATTCATCGGGACTCATTAGATTCGGTAATGATCATTTCGGTGCTATTATGGGTTATGGAGATTCGTTGTTGGTGATAGTGTCATCTCGAGTTTACTATGTGGAAGGTTTGGGTCATAATCATTCTCTGTTGGTCAATTCGTGATTCTCGATCTAGAAGTAGCCTTGAAAAACATACCGCTTTGTTAGAGATCTTAATGGTAAGGAACTGTAAAAGGAACTCGTGACTCAAATCTTTACACCATCTCTATCGATGACATGATGAGGCTTCTCCAATCACTTGTTATCAAAGGCTTCAAAACAAAGTCATGGTTATGGCATCGTCGTCTCAATCACTTGAACTTGGCACCATCAACGATCTTTCTAGAAAGGACTTAGTTGTAGGTTTACCTAGACTAAAGTATGAAAAGGATCATCTTTGTTCGGCATGCCAATTGGGTAAAAGCAAAAAGTTTGCCCACAAACCCAAACCTACAATCTCAATTACAGAAGTTCTTCATACCCTTCATATGGATTTGTGTGGACCAATGAGAGCAGAACATCTTTGGTAAGAAATATGTGTTGGTTGTGGTTGATGATTACTCTAGATTCACCGGTCAAGTTCTTAAGGACAAAGGATGAAACTCGATATCATCATCAAACTCATCAAACAATTGCAGTTCGACTTAACAAAACCGTCGAGTAATTATCCGAATGCACAATGGAACCGGTTTGTTAACAAATAACTTAGTGACTTCTATGAAAGCATTGGAATCAACCATCAAAGAAGTGTTCCTCGAACTCCTCAACGAACGGTGTAGTTGAAGACGAAATCGAACTCTTGTAGAAGCCAGAACAATGTGATTTACTCAAAGGTTCCAATGTTTCTCCGGTCAAGCTATTGCCATTGCATGCTACACACAAAATCGTTCTCGATTCACACTGCTTCATGGAAAACTCAATATGAACTTGTCCACAAAGAAAACCTAATCTCTTTTCCTTCGTGTGTTTGGTACATTGTGTTATCCAACTAATGAGGGTCAAGACTTAGGCAAACTTAGGGCTAAAGGCGACATTGGAGTATTTGTAGGATATGCTTCAAACAAAAGGGATACCGAATCTATAACAAAAGAACCCGAAATATCATGGAAACAATTCACGTTCGTTTGATGAGTCGACCGGTCAAATGGCTCCTGGACACTCCACTCAGGACCCGCACTTCAAAAGCAGTCCCATTGGTTCATCCCTTGTTCCAAACTCTTCTCAAGAAACTCCATATGTACCTCCATCCAAGATGATTTAAAGAAATTGTTTGATCCTATGTTTGATGAACTGTAAGATTCAATTACTAATGAGGTGTTGATCCCTACACAGAGGATGCTCATATTCACGTAAATGAAGTCAATCCCTCGGTCTCAATATCTTTAAGTCAAGAAGCACCGCTGGCGATCCTTGATCTCATCAACAAATCATCATCCTTCAAATGTACATCATGGAAATGTTTACGGCATCAATGATGAAGTTAATCCCTTTGCTACTCACGAAGATGCTCCATTTGAAAACCTATTTGCTCTCGAATCATCATCGAACCATCTTCTTGTGAGACATCAACTCGCCTACCTCGCCTCCTCAACAACCGCCACATGAACACCTCGGAAAATGGACTCACGATCATCCATTAGACAACATCATTGGAAATCCCTCTCGTCTGTATCAACCCGGAAACAACTTGCAACCGATGCCTTATGGTGCTTCTTTAACTCCGTACTATATAAGATCGAACCAAAAGATGTTAAAACCGCCATGAATGAAGATAGTCGGTTCAATGCCATGCAAGATGAAATTCATGAGTTTGATCGACTTGATGTATGGGAGTTAGTACCGCCTCCAGATCGTACTATGATTATTGCTCTTAAATGGATCTTCAAAGTGAAACTTGATGAGCATGGTGATGTGTTGAAGAACAAGGCTCGATTAGTTGCTAAAGGATACCGTCAAGAGGAGGTATTGACTTTGAAGAATCTTTTGCTCTGTTGCTCGAATCGAGGCAATCGAATCTTTCGCTAATCTCGCTAGTAAGAACATGGTAGTCTATCGATGGATGTGAAGACGGCATTTCGAGCGGAGATCTTAAAGAAGTCGCTCACGCCGGTAACTGAAGGATTTGTGAATCAAGAGCATCCTACTCACGCTTATCGTTTGAAGAAGGCTCTTACGGTTTAAAGCAAGCTCCAAGGGCATGGTATGATACATCGTCAAAGTTTCTTCTATCAACCGGATTCAAAGAAAGGTGCAGATTGATCCTACATTGTTCACCGGAAGTCGAGCAAACATTTAATTCATGTTCAAATTTATGTTGATGAAATTATTTTTGCCTCGGCGCACCCAATGGAATGTGATCGTTTTGAATGAAATGAGTTCAAAATTTCAAATGTCAATGATGGGACAAATGTCATTTTCTTGGGATTACAAATTTCACAAAGTCCGGAGGCATTTTCATAAATCAATCTAAATATGCAATGAGATCTTAAAGAAATTTGGATTTGATTCAAGTGACCACATTGACACCCCATGATTGATCGAACCAAACTAGATGAGGACCACTCGGGGATCATGATTGACCAAGCGAAATATCGTAGTATAATTGGATCACGATGTACCTCGCTAGTAGACCAAACATCTTGTTCATTGTTTGCATGTGTGCTAGATACCGAGCTAAGCCTACTAAAAAGCACCTTGAAGCGATTAAGCGGGTCTTCGGTATCTCAAGGAACCATCAATATGGGTCTTTGGTACCAAGGACATCGGTATGTCACTAACGGCCTATCGGATCTTGATCATGTAGGTTGTCAAGATACACGTCGAAGCACGTCCCGAGGTGCTCGGTTTTGGGTGATAAGCTTGTGAGCTGGTCTTCAAAGAAGCAAATGAGTACTTCTATTTCCTCTGGGAGGTGAATACATAGCCATGTCATCTGTTGTGCTCAAATCTTATGGATGAGATCTCAATTATCGACTATGGCTTTGTATTCAACAAAATTCCTCTGTCTTGTGATAATAAAGTGCTATTGCTCTCTCATGCAACAACGTTCAACACTCAAGAGCAAAGCATATCGACATTCGACATCATTTCATCGGGGAACATGTGGAAAAGGTGTGGTGGAACTCTATTTTGTGAGGTGCGAATATCGCTTAGCGACATCTTCACCAAAGCTCTTCCTAGAGAACGTTTGAGTTTATTCTTCCGACTTGGCTTGAAAAGCCTACAACCAGAACACTCAAGCGTCTTGGGAGGAAGGCGAGGAGTAAAGGTCTATCTTCATCTATCTCTTGTAAATATTTATTCGAAAAACAAAATACAAAATTATAAAACTTTCAAAATCCATAAAATTTGAAAAATTCAAAATCTTCAAAAATATTGTCATTTTGTCATGTTTCTCTCGATTCGATAATATCTACGGTCTTGATGTTGTCATTCAAAGAATGACACGGACTTTAGATGTTGTTCGAATTTTATATAAAAAAAAAAAAAAAAAAAAAAAAAAAAAAAAAAAAAATCAAAAAAAAATATTTTGGGAGAAAGAGAAACAATGGTTTATTGTCATTTTTCCGCAATAACCAGTTTTAAAAAGAAAGAACGAGCCATGTTTTACCATGTTTTCAAAATTCCATGCTCGATTCTATAAACATTTATCTCTTTGAAAACCAAATGCTTTGAAAAATAACTCGGTCTCTATTTTGATAATCATCGGGACTTATTTTGTCAAAATCTCATCTCTCGATCAACAACCTATGTCATTGATTGAGGGGAGAATGATTTCAATTAAATTATAAAGTTATTTGGCATTAAATTGTTTTCAAAAGATATACATGCATGTTTTATCAATGGAGTTTAAAGTCTTACAATCCGATCCTTATCGGTTCAAACGCTTTCATAATCAAGTCACAATTCTCCTTAAAAGCTTTCAAAATCAATTTAAATCTATAAGAGATCACAAATCTCAAATGATTTGATAATTGTGATCGGGGAGAATGTGTGATTTAAATTGGATTTAAACCGATAATTGCAAATGGTTTTATAAGGATGTACATGTTGTCCTTCCCACATGTGACAAGCGATTTCAAATTTTCAATGCACATGTTGAGGGAAGCATCAATCTTAAACCTTTGATTTGAAACGTGATAATTTATCCCATGTGCGGTCCTCTAGTATGTGCAAAACTCTTTTCTAATCTCGAGGCACATATTGAGGGGAGCAAATTATGGAAACCTCATCCTTCCCGGAAATTCTTTATCTTCTTGATTTGATCGGGAAGTGACGTTGATATCTTTTAGAAAATGGTAATCAAAGAAGTAAATTCTTCCTCTTACCTCCGTGTAAAACGATTTCAAACATTTGATGCACATGTTGAGGGGGAGCACTCGTTCTAAATCTATCAAAACAATTCGGATACAAAATGTTTTGATAATATATCACAAGTATCTGGATTGATTTTCAAATGGTTTCAATTGGATCCAATGGCGGATGAACAATACCAAATTGACCGACCAACTTTACTTTATGTACGGTGATATAAGGATGATAAGGTTAGGTATGTGTTCCCATGATCCGCCGAATCGGAGGGATCTACCCAGGACAATCCACTAGTTAGTGTAGAAGTCCTTAGGTATGATGATAAAAGGAGAAAATGAGATATGGGAAGAGTGCGGACTAAGACCGAGCTAGTCTTGGAATAATCCCAACAAGGTTCTAGTTATGAAGTCTCGGTAAGCTTGAAGGGTTGAAGAATTAAAAAGAATTGAATGAGTAAAGGGTGAAAACAAATAGCCCTCCATTTATTCAACCTTAGGGCGTAAACCGTTCAATTCATATGCTACCGATGGTAACATCGGTATTGAAGACAAGACGTCATGGACCCAGTGACGACTGCACTTCAAATTTCCAAACCACTCAAGTTCCTCTTAAAAGGACTTGTTTCATTCTCACGGGAACCGACATTATCTATCGACTTTCTCTTAGAGATGGTTGATATTGAAGAAGGAGACCTCTCCCTAGTCTCGATGCAGATCTAAATATGCACAAATTGAGTCCAGAGCCACGAGATCATCAATAAATCTCATTAGGACACTTTCAATGAAGACTCTGTTTCACACAATGTGGAAAGAGAGATTATATCTTGAGTCCTACGCATTATCCTTGTGGTATTGCGAACATCCGAGTGATGTGTATACATATTCACAATGAAGATGGAAAGTCGATCGGTGCAAAACCGTCAAGTTATCTCACGCAAGCAAGCCACTTGTGAATGGCTAGGTGTAAGAAACTTAAAACAGTTCGATACACAAATGCAATGAAGTCCAGAGAGTATAATGTTTCCCAGTGTCGTTATGTCCCAACGCGTCGCGAGAATAGTCAAACGTTTAGTGATCGAGAAGATTCGAACGGAAAAGAGATTTGATTTATGATTATAACTACGAAATAGCCAACAAATTACAATGGCTTAAATGCAAATTAAAGGAAATCTAAAAGATAAAATCTATTAAATAAACGCTATCACTATTATTAAAATGATGTTTTGTTCTTTTGTTTTAATAAAACTTAATTAAAAACTACGTGACGTCTAAACAAAACGTGAAACTTACACAATATTAACCCTAAAAATATGAAAATGATATCTTTATAAACCTAATGATAAAAGAAAATTATTAGAAAAAGAAAATTAATTTTACAACTAATTATCTAATTATTATTAATTAAAAACTATTTTTAACTATTTAATAATTACCTAAAATACAAGAAATTAGGAAACAAAGCTAGAAAAATAAAATTATGAAATGAAAAAGTCTAAAATATCAAACTAGAATTTTCAAAACTATTTTTGTATTTTTCCGATTGTTTTCTATTTTTATGAATTTTAAACTATTAAAAACTAATTAAATTACTAAAATTACCAAATAAACTATGAAAAATATGGAAAATTACTTTTTCACTATTTATATTTATCTAAACTTAATAAGATTGAAAAATTATTTTTTTGAAGCTTTTTCTAATTTTTTGTATTAAATACTATTTAAAAGTGCTTAAAACTAATTTAAATTAAGGAAAATAGCAAAACTACTTAGAAAAATCTGAAAATTTCAGGAAAAGTCTAAAATGAGATTATGAATCTATGAAAATTGAAAATCAACAGGTTATGTGTGAAAATAAAGACCTATAGTGTAACAGATGACAAAACAAGCTAGAAAAATAAGCAAATAAGCTAATTGGCTAACCAAACAGTGACAGTAGCTAAAGTATGCTAGAATGAGCTAAATGAAACTAGTTAAACCTATTCCTAACAAGCCTAAAGCTCTGATCTATGAATATAATCTAACTGCTAAAATGAACAAAACAGTGAAACACCCCTTATGTTTAAGCTTTTACACAAGCTTAACCAATAAGCTAACCTGAAAACAAAAAGTACAGACCTAAAGACCACCTGGCCAGCTCCAATTTTGCCAAAAATCAGATTATGAAGAGCTCTTATGAGCTTTGTACACTTGCTGCAAGAACTGAGAAAAGACTCAGCATTCACTGAGCTTGGTGCAGGGCATATTTGGCCTGAAAAATGAGC
The DNA here is from genome assembly GCA_022545495.1 of Chrysanthemum lavandulifolium. Taxonomy (NCBI): domain Eukaryota; kingdom Viridiplantae; phylum Streptophyta; class Magnoliopsida; order Asterales; family Asteraceae; genus Chrysanthemum; species Chrysanthemum lavandulifolium. The sequence continues at coordinate 140,343,753 of CM040241.1, read as the reverse complement.
TTATTTGAAGCTTTTAAGTAAATGGCAAAATTCCACAAAATACTTGATAAGAAGGACAACCAATTGAAGTTTTGAAATGCCAAACCTCAATGAGATTGGCTCGAAATAAGATCATGAAAATCCTCCTTATTGAGCTTAAATCCACTTTTTTAGCTTTTTGACTTTTGACATGAATTTGAAAGGTTGACTTTATTGAACTTTACCACTGATTTTAACACTGATTTTGATGTTATGTGATGTGACAAATGTAATGCAAGAAGTGTTGATGATTACTTAACACAAAATAAGCAATAGCAGATCTAAAAATCCAACAGTTAACAGGTGAGAGAGATTTGAGTGCAAGATTGACTTTGTGATGTTGCAGACCCAAGCTATTGATTTAAATGAACTCAAATGACCTAAACAAGTACTATCCAAAGATTCTAACCATTTGAAATAGTCTTAATGATGGTTAAACCATTCAATCCAAACACTCCTTATTTAATGATTTTGCAACTAAGCAGTTTAAATCAAGATCGACTTGTTACTATGATCAAACTAACTTATATTAGCTTAATTATCGCTATTAAAACAGATTTTAACAACTTTAAACTACAATAGCAGATTATGCTATGAAATTTGAATAACACTTACAAATGAGTCCAAGCCACTATGGCTAGCTCAATGAGAACCAAGAACCACTAATCTATTAAACCAACCCATTGCTTTCCATTTCAACCCATTCCATTGTCCGAATCAACCCCGTTCCTTTCTGCATCATTTTTTTTTATCCGTGTTGACTTTTGTTGACCAAACCTAAAATGGTTTGAAACTTGATTTCAAGCTTATAAAAGCTATGAAGAGCTTATATAAGCTTGTTATCAACGATAAACAAGCTGAATGAAGCTTGTCTTTATGAAATAGAAACTTGAATCTTTAACGGTGAACAAATAAACATGAAACTAAATGATACTTTGCATTAATGATTAAAACTTGGATAAACCGAAAATTTAGCTTGAGTTTGATACTTAAGAACAAATTATTACAACTTTCAAGTTTAACTAAGACATAATTAAAATTACGACATAAGAGAAAATAAAAACTAAAGACCGATCTTCTTTTGCTCCTTCCTTCTCTTTATGCTCCATTTAGCTTACACGTGGCCTTCGAGTGTTTCCCACCACTTTTGTGGCCAATGGGAGAGCTTAGTGTGTTATCACATTTTGGCGGGGCTGTTTCAACACATGGGTTCCAAACTAGCACTAGGGGGTGGCATTTATTGTGGAGGTAAGTTAGGTGGGTATGATGAGGAGGGTGGAAAAAGGGTGAAGTGATGCGAGTTTGCGAGAACCAAGTGGTGGGAAGATAAGGTATGATGATGGGCGCCTTTTCCGGTTTTGACTTTATTTGACCAAAGGGTCAAAATGAAGGGTCACAGGAATAGGCGGGGGTCAAAAGGAAAAAGCGGTCTAATTGATATTTTGACAAGGGACCAATGTATAGGTTAAATAATAATAAGGACTTCCTTTGCCAATTCTGGCCCTGAGGGACCTAGGTCGCCAATTCATCAAACTTGTTTCAAGGGACCAAAAGTGACATTCTTTAAAAGTACAAGGACCAATCTTGCCATTTTGCAATTTTCAGGGCCATTTCGCCAATTTTCAAAGTTGAAGGACTAAACTTGTAATTTTCTCAAACTTTTGATATTTTCACCAAAGGACTAAATTTGATAACTTTTGATTTAAAAGGACCTTTGGTGACTTTTCTTTTGAAATTATGTACCGTGGAATTTTTTTGACAACTTTTGAAACTTGGGGAATGAAACTGCAATTTTGCAAATTTGATATGTTTTCATCCGATTTTGATATTTTGCTTTTAAAACACATAAAACACTGATTTGTGATATTTTGATCATTTTGATGTGTTTCGAGTGTTTCGAGATGATTTTGCAGTTTATTTTGTACAAAAATGATGAGTATTTAGACACTCATCAATGTGATGATCTCAAAAGATGGCTCAAATTTATTATCACGTGGATCGAGAAAAGACCTCCACTGGAGTAACCAAACATGCAATGTGAAGAATCAATGACTACGAGCTTAGGAGCAAAGGACTACATCAAGAATGCAAGATCAATTGTTAATGTATTATCTAGTTGTATTCAATGTAATTTTGGTACATGATTGAGGTGACCTCCCTTGGGGGAGATTGTTAGGAATTAGAAATTCGTGTTATTAAAGAGTGGCCACCTCAAGTATATGTAATCGTTAAAGCTCGTAGTCGTAGTTCTTTTAGTTAAGTAACACCGTGGAGGACGGACGGGTCTTTACCCACCGTGATGCCTCGATCCACACCGATGTGTGGCGATTTATGTAAGACTATAAATACTCTCTACCTCCCAAGGTAGAGAGTTGAGCTCATAATAATATCTTTCACTTTCTCTCACTAAGTTCCCTAAACCTCTAACTTTCTCTCTAGAATTCCACTTATACGCCTACTTATGTTAATGGTTTGATGTGTATGTGAAAACTAATATCTAACAACTTCGCTTAAATAACATTCTTTAGTTTGCTCAAAGCCCCTTTCTCCTTCAAGAATACCAAATGGTGTGATTCTTTTCTTGCAAGTTTTCTCAAAATCAACAAATAGTGAAAGATAATATATTGACTAATTAAGGTCTTGCTTTTAGTGGCAATTGTTCTAGGAACAAGATGCATTGGTGTATTAGGAGGATACACATGTCGCTAGGAATTTTCCTAAGGAGGGTTCATTATAACTAGATTCTCCGCTTTTGCTTATCTACATCCTTTTCCGTAACACTTGTTCGGTGTTAACAATGTTTGAGGCTTAAACATGTTCAAGGAAATCCAATTTTCCTTCTTGTAATCATGGGGTGTGATCTTTATTTTCTTCACTTTACATTTAGGATCATCTAATTTCTTGTTCATCTTTCCCTAGTGACTTCATCTCGATTTCTTATCTTCCTCAAAGGCACTCAACGCAACTAGGTTCATGTCTAGGTTTAAGGATTTCCTTGCCATCATAAAGAACCTTATGAGCATTTCTAGCCTTTTAATGACCTCTGATTTGGTTCCTCAACAAGGGAATGCTATGCTTATCGCTTAAGACTCAATGTTTAGTGATCATGTGAGCATCTCAATGGTGTTCCTTGTATGTACAACTTGTTTTCAAGTTTGTTTTTCAAAGTTTCAGATTAGAAAAGTCTTTCAAGAGTTTTGATTCCTTTGCATTAAATTCTTGCTTAAGCATTTTCACATTTTCTTGAAGTTCTTGTTTTGCTTAGCAGCTTTAGAAAGCTTTTCTTGCAAGGAATTTAACTCTTGTTTTAATACTTCTTCTCTAAAATTACTTTTTCTAATGATTATGCGACTTGGTCATCCATTTCCTCGCTCACGAGTGGTCAACTCAAATTTTGCACGTTGTTCATAAATAGCAACACGCTCTTTATAGGAATTTAGTTCGAAATTACGGAATCATCGGGGCACATGCGGTGTATTCATCAAAACATAGTCATTGTTGATCGCAGAAGATGCATCACTTGGTACAACTTCACTTTCACTTTGTTTCACATATTGATCATATGGGACAACATTGATATTACTCATATTTTCAATATTTGATTCAATAGTTTCAGCTTGATTGTACTTTGTCATGCATCTTTTGCACATCAAGATCATCGTGATAGTTTTAATAACTCCGAGATGAGTTTGTCTTGACGGGCCAGCTGGTGAAGATGAGACCTTGGGAGAAACCATTGAGAAATGCTAGCCATAAAAATTGTGTGTGCGGTTGGTCCATCATCCACATCGAGTCGTATGCATCACAATCACCGACTTGAAAGGCATTCGATGATTGTGACCTATCTCACGAATTGGCTGTCATCCACATCTCGCATCATAGGTCTTGGCATTGCCCTCAAGAAGAAACAACAACTCTTCTTCATCCAAAGCAAAGACCATTATCCCGAGCTTGTACAAGCAACATCTTATCTCTCAAGTAATCAAGATTCTGTGGACGTTTTGAGATGTGTAGTTCCTTGCAATGTGTCCTCACCTCCACGGTTATAGCATTTGATCGGCTTAGCTTGACCTTGATTACCATTCCTTCCTCGATCTCGATTACCAACATAACCTCTACCAACTCCACCTCTTCCCGATCATATTGTCTTTCCAGACCTGGTTGCACAACAATCCTCCCATCTCTCGATAAGAGCTTGATTGTGTGGGTTAGAGGTTGTTCGAGGTTGTTGTTGGTTTGTGGGAGAGAATTCATGTTTGACTTATCATGAGAGCCATTGATTGATGAAGTTTTCCATGTCCGTGATCGCAAGATCGACTTGTTTGAACATTGGCTCGGAATAAGTTTATGATTGCCATTACCCATAGGTACAACTTGAGAAGCTTTGGTGGTAATCCCAACTTTGAGTAAAAGGCGCTTGAATCATTTGTTGAACTTGCTTCTCCCCGAGCTTTGAACCGATCTAGAATCCTCTTTTCAAACATGGCATGCCTCTCATTTTGAAGAAGGAAGGCATAGAGTTGCTCATAATTTGTATTCTTCAATCCTTTAGTGAGCTTCATAAGTAACAAACTTGTGCCATTCGAGATTCATGTTGTTTACAAACTTTGAGTTCAATGAATGTTAGCATAGTCATTCGATGTTCCTCATGTCATTCACCGACTATGAAATCTCACATAGTACTCATAAACACTTTCATCTGGTTTCATCTTGAAGTGCTCAAATTCATCATACAGTTTGTGATTCTCGGTCTTCAATAGTTAGCTTAGAACCGTAAAGAAGCATCTTGACATTATCCCATATAGCTTTTGCCTCGTGTTGTGATTGATAAGCTTGTAGATGTCCTTTGGTAGACCTTGCAAGATAATGTTGGAAGCTCGGATATCTCGCATCGAATCTCTTTTTCTCCTTATCGTCAAGCTCATCATACATCTTTGGTCCGTCCACCCATAAATCGTAGTTCCATCTTCAGCGATGATCAAGTACATCTCTAGTAGTCTCAACTCGGTAAGGTCCTTCATCAATGGATTTGAGAATGTTAACCCCATTTTCTTTTCCAAGACAAGATAACGATTCGTTGAGCCCAAGAGTCATAGTCGGCCTGGCTCAAGCATGGGTGGACGAGTATCCCGAGCCACCTGCTTGAACATCCTCGACAACAGTGGGAGATGATAGTAGGAACGCTTTGTAGACATGTTTCAAGCTCTACGGATTTTACAATTCTTTGATTAAACCGAAATTGATTCTTTCACGGTATTTTACTAAACCAAAAGAACAACCGTAAGAATGTATCACCGAGAATTAACAAGCCTAAATGAATAAGTACCAAACCACACAACAAACTTACTTAACAACTCGCTTAAGTAATCTACTCGCTTAATAGCCAAGTCGCATCAAGATCAACTCACAACACAGCTCAACTCGCTTAATGAATCAAGTCGCTAAATAGCCAACTCGCTTTAGTATCAACTCGCAACACAATCAACTCGCTTAAACACCAAGTCGCTTAAATTAACTCGCTAGCTTTACAACTCGCTAAATAGCTAAGTCACTTTAGATCTCAAGTCGCTTAAAGAAACAACTCGCTTAGAACTCAAGTCGCGATAAATATCAACTCGCTAAACAAATAAGTCGCATGTACCAACTCTGAATCAAATAACAAAGCAACTCGCTTTGAAGAAAAAACAAGTCCGAGACTCAACTCGCTTCGTCCTTCTTTCACAAATAACCACTTTATCAATCCAAAACAACCAAACCACAATGATTTAAGCCTTCCAATTCAAACATAAACACATATGATGATCCTAAACACAAAAGTACAAGCAAAATTCAAACTTTAACACTAGAATTTGTCCAAATGAGTCAAACTCTCCTAAACCCTTAATACCCCAAAACCTTATGAAATCCACCAAAACAAAGAGCATGAAAGATGAGTGATCAAACCATGGCTCTTGATACCAATTGAAGGATATTGATTTCACAAACACTCTAAACCATGATCAAAGTAGGCGATAAGTATGTTAGAGAGATAAAGTTCTAGTGAGAGAAAGGAAGAGTTGGGAACTATAGTGAGAGAAAGAAAATATTATTATGAGCTCCAACTCTACCTTGGAAGGTAGAGAGTATTTATAGTCTTACAATAAACGCCACACAACGGGCTGTGGATCGTGCATACAGATGGGTAAAGACCAGTCTGTCCTCCACGGTGTTACTTAACTAAATACTACTTAGCTTAAAATAACTACGACTCACGAGCTTAACGATTACATATACTTGAGGGTGACCGACTCTTTAATACACGGAATTTCTAATTCCTAACAATTAAAACGAAGTTTAAATCGGCAAACTATTCAACCCCTTCTAGTTTTCCATAATTGGTATCGAGCTTCGTTACCAAGTTTCTTAAGAGTATATTGTACTTTAAAATCTTAACACGATCTATGTATGTTTGAAAAC